>JAUNZM010000911.1:255000-272500 GCA_033459285.1 Clamator glandarius | reverse complement strand
CCTCAGTTTTCCCACAAGCACTCAGCCAGCTGGGAAATAATCCAAGACTATTTCAATAGACACATACGAGCAGGTTAGATCCTGGTACTAACCATAACGATTAACCTTCACAATGAGGAAATATTTGGGACAGCAGACATACTGGAAACAGATGGGATTGATGAAAAAGAGTGCAAGTTATCAGAAGGCAAATGTTACTGAATTTGGTTGGTTTGTTTGGTTTTTTTTTAATTATATAAATCATTCTACAAATCCTAGACAAATTCTAAATTGTTCCACAAAGATCCTGCCAGCCACCCCCAAAAGTGCTAATCCTGGGACAGTCAGTACATTTCAGCTGATAACAGCAGGCACAGGGTACACAGTTCTAGAGATACATTATAAAATTCCAACCACTAAAACTCCTAAAAATCAGGTAGTACCAACCATTCTGGCATGGAAGCTATTAAGCAGTCATACATCTATTTTGGAAATATAGTCCAGAAGCAGTTTGGGGATGCTTAGTAAACTAATCTAGCAAAGGCTGAAGAATTCCACACGATGCAGAGCAGCCTCTAGGAACAAAAAAGGAACAATGCTGCTCTCCAGCTCTCCCAGAGATGCACTGTATGAGTTGCATTAGTGAGCCTGCACACACTACACACAGGAATTTTAAAAATTCAGAAATAAAAGTACTGATTTTGAACCAGTATTATGCTGAAACTATGATCAGATTGCACCTCATTTTTAGTGTGAACATAATATCCCATGACAAATGAAGGCACTGACAGAAACTGGAAAATTAGGGCCAACTTAAGTAAATCTTACTGGTTTGCCTGGTTTCATGTAGTTTCATTTGCTAGCAACTAAGAACAAAGCCTAACATTGCAACTAAATGTTAACAGAGAGACATTAAAACACACACAGAGTCCTCATTATGGCTGAGTGGTATGATAAAATTCATCTTCTTAAGTGAGAAGTAAGGTATAACCCATGTGTGGTACTATCTCTCCTCCAGCTTTGTGACTGAAGGGAGCCATCATCATGTATATAATGTACATTCTTCTTTCTCCCACAGATCCTGAAGAAAACTGCTTTATATGATAGAAATTGAAAATAAAAAGTACTTGAATTAGAAAGAAACCAGAGATATTGAAAATTAAATAACCTGTACATTACAACAGAAGCATCAAAGGAGCACACCCGTGTTCTGAGTCTTCACTCACCACTCATACTACGCTTTCTCTTTCACAAAGTGCTTAAGCTCTATGTAGAAAAATTTTTAATGGACTAAATACTTATAATGAATTAAACATCCCTTTAACTAGCAAAGTTTCTTGAAATGTGGGTATTAACTCCTGCATTCCAAGCAAAATAACAGTTTGTATAAACTTGGCATTTAGTGAATTTACATCACAATTTCAGCTAGATAGTTGGATACTGCTCTCCCCCCCAATCCATTCTCCACTGTTTTACTACATGCAATCTGTTACTTTATGCTGTTAATCCACTTTCTATATTTTGCTCCAGAAATTATTCCTGTTTGTGGTATACCATATGCACAAATAGAAACTGTAGTTTTCTAAATATGGGGTATCTTTTGGGTAAAAAGCAGTACAGAATGTAACAGGTTTTTAACAATTCCTCTTTGAAGAGGAATCTATACTTACATATTTGCTTAACTTACTTTGACATTTAAAAGTTAGTAAGGAAGATGTACATCCAGTGGTTAGGAAAAGCAACTGGGCATGAAGACATACACTTATTCCTCAATCTCAAATGATGGGATATTGGGTAAATAATTTCATTTTGTGTTTTTGTTTATCAAGATATAAAATTAAAGTAACCTTATGCACAGGTATGCTACTAAGCTTATTTCCTAACGGTAAAGACACTATACATAAGCCAAGTATTTACTATTTTAAACACTTGTACATAAGAATATCAAAGTTGCATAATGGTCAGTTCAGTTCATCTTGTCACCCTACATATACAGTCGGCTTTTTTTTTTTTTGTGAAGAAAACCAAGCAAAATTGAAAAATGCATTATCATTCCTTCCCAGACTTCTTGCATCCTTTTTAGGTGACTTCAGCATAATGCATAGTTACATCTCCTTAGCACACAACCTGTAGTCATAAAATGACACTTGGCACTGCACCTGGGACACTGTAACCTTTGTGGACTAAAAGGATTTTGTTTGCCTCACCCCTTCTGTTTATGCATGGTATGCTAGGAACAAGAGTGTGTGGTGACATGGATCAACGGACTGCACTACCTTTAACATTCCTCCTACAGGAAGGTGGGAATCCTGCATTTTATTCACCATACTGTCTAAATAAAAAGAAATAAACCTTTTAAGGAAAAAAGGATTTAGTAGCCATGAAATTCTAACTTCCTCCTCCAATACTGTAAACGAATTAAGTTTTTTAATCTTTAAATGTGAACATCAATGTTCACGACTTAGATAAGATATTCCACAGATGAGAAGAAATGCATTTTATCATCACACCCTTTGCGTTCTATTTGTCCTTCTCTGTTCCCACTAAGAAAAGACAATAAAGGAATTCCCAGGAACAGATGACAACAGTAACTCAGTCAAATGGCAAACAAGGCAATTTGTAAAGAATGTGGTAGAAAGAAGCCTACTAAAAGATTTCCAACATGAAATTTAACAATCTGTCAACTACCACACCCTGAGGAAAGTTGGGAGTCACTCAGCATTGTATCATTTATAGTCCTACCATGAATTACCAGTGTAAACCGCATAGGTCCACAGGGATGTGCTAGTGCTTTCTCACTGTGTATTAACTTTAAGTCCTAAGGCATTCAGAGAGATAATAGTATTCAGCATACAGTCAAGTCTCAAAGGAAACCAAAATGCATCAGGTATCAGCTGTATGTGTGTTTCCTCTCATTTTTATGTAACATAAATGATGCATATACAAATACAGAAACATATACTTATCTTTAAAGACAGATAAGAGTCAACTGTTTGGAGACAAATTATTCATTAAATCTTGATTTCACTGACTTCAGTAACTAATTCCCATTGATTTCAGTAGAGTGACTTCAATAGGAATGTTAAAGACTTCTGTGCTGCTCGCACATTGAAAAAACCGTTCAAAATTTTGTGCTATGCATAAATTCTAAAGGTAGCTGGTTTCAGCTGTAAGGAAAAGGAAAGCAAGAATAAATGCACTACATGCATAAAATCCCTTACAAATTCATGGTACTTTTTCTTGCCCTCTCATTACACTACAAAGAGCTACACTACAAACAGCTACACTAAAATATTCCCTTGGAGGGGAAGAAAGCAACTTAAACTTGGGTATTGTTCTTTGAGAGGCTATCTGACTCTGAGGTCAGAGCTCATCTTCCTACCACTTCTCCCTTGGAATATCAGAAAGACTTTTGTGGTTTCCAAGGCTGACAAGCTCAGAAATGATAGCATAACAGAGGATGTATATCACCTCATCACAGCAACAGTCAATGTGTTGGGTAAGAAACTATTTTTCTGAGGTACTGCAAAGACAATTTTTTTGTCTTTAAAAAGGCCATGATATTGATTCTTACTACTGATAGTTACTACAAGTCATCTGAGGTTACATCTGCTCTCTTAGAAGGGTACATGATTGGCCATTGCTGGCCATGTGGCATCCTGCACTTACATGAGACCAAATATCAAGAAGCAGAATCATCCAATATACCTGTACTGACAGTAGAAACATACTTCCCAAAGAAAACCAGTTACATTTGCCACTAAATCTGAGAGCAACATATAGTTGAATAAAGACTGCAGTTCCCAAGAAATCATGTTTTCATGATGCTTCTGCAATATCAAAATGAGTGGTAAAAGTGCTACTGGAGCTCCACATAGTATCTCTTTAAATCTCAGGAAAAGATGTTGTCAACACTGAGGCAAACAACAGTGGTTGACTTAAGCATGAAAACACATTAACACAGAGATACCTGAAGTCAAAGAGGGGAGAGGTAGGAGACAGAGAAATATTAAGGCCTTAATCTCCCATGACTTTAGTCATAGTGATAAGATACCAGAAAAGTACCAGAAGAATTTTCATCAAAGTGTACCAGGCAACATTTCAGACCCATTGGAAAACAAGGCACTTCTCTAAAACACAGATCCTAATCAGTCAAATAACTGAGATTTTTTTAAAAAATGAAATGCCTACTATATGTGAATGAACACTGGAGATGCTGAAGATGCATCTAAGATGATTTTAGGTCAAAACTTCTTAGGATTAAAAAATAATCCACAATCACATAAGTAACAAAGACATGAGAGAGATACCACCTCTGTGGTGGTTCACATGAAAAACACAGTTTGTACAGCTGTTTCTTCTGTTCTTGCTGTCCTTTCTCATGTTCACCGAATCACAGCATCACAGAATAACCAGGTTGGAAGAGACCCACTGGATCATTGAGTCCAACCATTCCTATCAAACACTTAACCATGCCCCTCAGCACCTTGTCAACCCGTGCATTAAACACCTTCAGGGAACGTGAATCAACCACCTCCCCGGGTAGCCCGTTCCAGTGCCCAATGACCCCTTCCGTTAAAAATTCTTTCCTAACGTCCAGCCTAAACCTCCCTCAGTGGAGCCCGAGGCCACTTCCTCCTGTCCCGTCCCCCATCACTTGGGAGAAGAGGCCATTACCCTCCTCTCTACAACCTCTCCTCAGGTAGATATAGAGAGCAATGAGGTCTCCCCTCAGCCTCCTCTTCTCCAGGCTAAACACCCCCAGCTCTCTCAGCCGCTCCTCATAAGGCCTGTTCTCCAGCCCCTTCACCAGCTTCGTTACTCTTCTCTGGACTCGCTCCAGAGCCTCAACATCCTTCTTGTGGCGGGAGGCCCAGAACTGAACACAGGATTCAAGGTGCAGTCTCACCAGTGCCGAATACAGAGGGAGAATAACCTCCCTGGACCTGCTGGTCATGCCATTTCAGATACAAGCCAAGATGCCATTGGCCCTCTTGGCCACCTGGGCACACTGCTGGCTTATGTTCAGTCGTCTGTCAACCAACACCCCCAGGTCCCTCTCCTCCAAGCAGTTTTCTAGACAGACTTCTCCTAGTCTGCAGCACTGCATGGGGTTGTTGTGCCCCAAGTGCAGGACCCGGCATTTGGCCTTGTTAAACCTCATGCCATTGAAACACTGGTTGAGGATGAGCAGCGTGATTTAAAGCCTGGAAGCCCTTTAGTGTTCATAGTATTACATGGAAGGATGTGAGGTTTGTGTGCGAAATCTGTGAGAATTCACTGTAAAACAGAGTAGGAACAAAGGTAGGGTGCTGAACTCAGAACTGCCTCGGCCAAACTGGAGCCGGAAGGATCAATCATGCTATTTCTTGCCTCATGTTGGGGAGGACTGTTAGCAGAAGATGAGTCAGGGAAACTGTGTTTAAAAATCCATCCCCACAAGATGTGGGATACAAGAATCTTGGAGTAGAAGCACTAGCATTTCTTGTTGATACCTAAAGGGAAGAAGCAGACCTCAAGCTATCCTCTGTCCTGGAAAGCAGCACATACAGAATCATCCTTGTTTTCCCACATGTGATCTGCTGCATCTTGAAACAGGTAAATCCATTTGGTAATTAGTTACAGGCTCAAGACAGATAAGAGGTATATGGATGTTCTTTGAGATATCTGTTCCAAAGATCATCTGCTTTCCCACTGAAAGGAGTGGATCTCACATCACCTTGGTAATATAAAGCACGGGAATCACGCTTCCTGTTATTTCTTTGCAGTGGTTTTGCTATGTAAGCTGAAGGCTAATCACCAGTATCTTCCTACTTGGATGTCTCAAGACAATGAAATACAAATTAAGCGTTTGTTTCTGAGATGTCCAGTGAAAATGCAAGAATAGTGGAGACTAAACTTTTCCCATCTGGAAAGCAACAATGAAGGGAAAACCAACCTTGTCAATCACTCCTCTATTTTTGCTTTCTACTTTACAGGAG
Source organism: Clamator glandarius (assembly GCA_033459285.1). Taxonomy (NCBI): domain Eukaryota; kingdom Metazoa; phylum Chordata; class Aves; order Cuculiformes; family Cuculidae; genus Clamator; species Clamator glandarius. Next base: position 266,540 of record JAUNZM010000911.1, on the reverse strand, counting down.
GAGTCATCATGCTGCACAACAGTCACAGACTTGTCCATCAAATGGGGCGCTCAGGTATAAACTGTTCAAATGACATGCATTAAATGAATGTGCAGTGTTGTATTAGGTTGCGTGTAAGTGCAGGATGTCTGACAGCCAAATATGGCCACATTCCATTCCAAGAGAACAGAGGTAACCTGAGTCACCTTGTTAGCTTTGTCAGAGCTAATAAAATCAACAGTGCAACTTCTGGCAAGAGAGAATTCCAGCACAGTTTTCAGTAAGTTGCACCATCTGTTTTATAAGCTGATCTCATGTCTAATGGCTTGATGACAATTCAGGATTTTTAATGTCTTCAGGATCTTCATGAAAAGGTCCAGTAGGAAATAGTATCAGAAGTGGCAGACACCTGCCACAAAGAAAAGGCATAGCAGAGAGAACCTTGCAGGTTAAAAGCCTTGATGGAGCAACAAGAGTGTCATCAGCCTGAATTTTACTTCTGGAGGTTAGTCCTTTTAAGTCCAGGACTAACTGATACATTTTTTCCCAGTTCTCAGAAATAGCTGTTGTAAAAAATTTTTCCTCCTATATAAAAGAGTATTAGGTGGTCACATCATACTCATCACAATTCATTTAAGTGTCCTTACATGACTAGTCTCTGATAATGATTAAGAAGGAAGGTTGGAGTAAGACAGTGTTTAAAACTAGTGAGGTACTGTAACACCCTCCTATAAACTCTTCATGAAGGTCTGAAGAATACCTAAAAGCACAGCCACAAAGAGATAACGAGAAAGCAAAAAATAGGATGAGGCATTAAACATTTTTTTCCAGTATCATATAGAATCATAGACTAACCAGGTTGGAAGAGACCCACTGGATCATCGAGTCCAACCATTCCTATCAAACACTTAACCATGCCCCTTAACACCTCATCCACACGTGCCTTAAACACCTCCAGGGAACGTGAATCAACCACCTCTCCGGGTAGCCTGTTCAAGTGCCCAATGACCCTTTCTGAGAAAAATTTTTTCCTAATGTCCAGCCTAAATCTCCCTTGGCAGAGCTTGTGGCCATTCCCTCTCATCCTGTCCCCTGTCACTTGGGAGAAGAGTCCATTACCCTCCTATCTACAACCTCTTCTCAGGTAGATATAGAGAGCAATGAGGTCTCCTCTCAGCCTCCTCTTCTCCAGGCTAAACAACCCCAGCTCTTTCAGCTGCTCCTCATAAGGCCTGTTCTCCAGCCCCTTCACCAGCTTCACTGCTCTTTTCTGAACTCGGTCCAGAGCCTCAACATCCTTCTTGTGGTGAGGGGCCCAGAACTGAACACAGGATTCAAGGTGCAGTCTCACCAGTGCCGAGTACAGAGGGAGAAGAACCTCCCTGGACCTGCTGATCACGCCATTTTGGATACAAGCCAGGATGCCATTGGCCTTCTTGGCCACCTGGGCACACTGCTGGCTCATGTTCAGTCGGTTGTCAACCAACACCCTCAGGTCCCTCTCCTCCAGGCAGCTTTCTAGACAGACTTCTCCTAGTCTGCAGCACTGCATGGGGTTGTTGTGCCCCAAGTGCAGGACTCGGCATTTGGCCGTGTTAAACCTCATCCCATTGAACTCAGCCCAGCAGTCCAGCCTGTTCAGATCCCTTTGCAGAGCCTCCCGACCCTCCAGCAGATCCACACTTCCATCCAGCTTGGTGTCATCTGCAAACTTGCTAAGGGTGCACTCGATGCCTTCATCCAGGTCATTGATAAAGACATTGAACAGGGCTGGATGCAGCACTGAGCCCTGGGGAACCCCACTTGTCACTGGCCTCCAGCTGGATTGAACACCATTTCCCACCACTCTCTGGGCCCGGCCATCCAAGCAGTTTTCCACCCAGGAGAGTGTGCACCTGTCCAGGCCAGAGGCTGACAGTTTCCATTGCATAATGCTGTGAGAAACTGTGTCAAAGGCTTTACTGTGGTCCAGAAAGATACATCCACAGCCTTTCTATCGTCCAGCATTCGAGTCACTTTGTCATAGAAGGCAATCAGGTTAGTTTGGCAAGACCTGCCTTTTGTGGACCCGTGTTGACTGGGCCTGATCACCCAGTTCTCTTGCATGTGCTTCATGATAGCACTCAAGATCACCTGTTCCATGACTTTCTCTGGCACTGAGGTCAGACTGACAGGCCTGTAGTTCCCTGGATCCTCCCTGCAACCCTGCTTGTAGATGGGCACAACATCAGCCAGCCTCCAGTCCAGTGGAACTTCCCCAGTCTCCCAGGACTGTTGGAAGATGATGGAAAGAGGTTTGGCCAGCACATCCGCCAGCTCCTTCAATACCCTCGGGTGAATCCTATACGGCTCCATAGACTTGTGGGTGTCTAGTCGGGCTAGCAAGGCTCTGACCACCTCCTCTTGGACCATGGGAGCCTCCTGTTGCTCCTCTAGCTCTGGGGTTTGTACAGAAAGGGAACAACTTTCTTCACAATTAAAGGCTGAGGCAAAGAAGGCATTAAGTACCTCAGCCTTTTCCTCATCCCTTGTCACTGTTGTTCCTTCTGCGTCCTATAGGGACTGTATGGTCTCTCTAGTCCTCCTTTTATTATTTATATATTTATAGAAAGATTTTTTTGTTATCTTTCACTGACTTTGTCAATCTGATTTCAAGTTGAGCCTTAGCCCTTCTGATTTTTTCTCTACACAATCTCACTTCCCTCCTGTAGTCCACCCAGGAGGCCTGTCCCCTCTTCCAGAGCCCATAAACATTCCTCTTCTTCTTGATATCACTCAAGATCTCCCTGTTCAACCAAGCTGTTTTTTCCCCTGCCGGCTTTTTTTCCGGAACATGGGGATGGCTTTCTCCTGAGCCACTAGGATCTCCTTTCTGAAGAGCTCCCAGCCCTCATGGGCTCCCTTGCCCTTAAGCACTGTCTCCCATGAGACTTTGCCAACCAGCCTTCTGAAGAGTTCAAAGTCTGCCCTCTGGAAATTTAGTGCTACTGTCCTGCTAACCACCCTCTTCACTTCACCTAGAACAGAAAACCCTGTCATCTCACGATCGCTTAGTCCTAGGCATCCTTCTACTGCCATATCTCCCACAAATCTCTGTTCACAAACAGCAGGTCCAGGAGGGCACCTTCCCTTGTTGGTTCATTCACCAGCTGTGCAAGGAAGTGTCTTCCACACACTCCAAGAGCCTCCTAGACTGCTTCCTTTCTGCTCTATTGTACTTCCAGCAGATATCAGGAAGATTGAAGTCTCCCACAAGAACGAGAGGCATTGATCTAGAGATTAACCCCAGCTGTTTATAGAAGAGCTCGTCAGCTGCTTCTCCTTGGCTGGGTGGCCTGTAACAGGCTCCCATCACAAAATCTACCTTCTTATGGGCTCCTCTGATTCTAACCCACAGGCACTCAATCTCCTCATCACCACAATCCATTTCAACAGTGTCCAAGTCCTCCCTTACAAAGAGGGCTACCCCGCCTCCTCTCCTTCCCTTCCTATCCCTCCTGAAGAGTTTGTACCCCACCATAGCTGCACTCCAGTTATATGAGTCCTCCCGCCATGTTTCTGTGATGCCAACGATATCATAGGCTCCTTGCCCTACAACAGCTTCCAGCTCTTCCTTCTAATTACCCATGCTGTGTGCATTGGTGTAAATGCACTTCAGCTGAGCTGCCGAGCCTTCAGCCCTCTTAGAGGGAACAGAGTCCATTCCCAATTGCCTGGTAACTGGAGTAGCTATCACCAGAGTGCCCGTATCTCCTTTACCACCCCCAGGTGTGTTCACCCCCACTTTCTGTGTGGTGCTGTACTGGTGGTCCTCTCCAGCACACCCTCTCCGAATCACTAGTGCCCCACGTCCAGGCTCACTCCTGTCTAGCCTGGTCTCGATCCCCTCCCCCTTCACATCTAGTTTAAAGCTCGGTTTATGAGCTTAGCTAGGCTTTTAGCAAGGGCTTTGGTCCCCCTAGAAGACCCCCATGTCCCATCCTTAGCAACCGAGTTTGGGGGTACATGAGCCACCCCATGATCAAAGAAGCCAAAGCCCCTCTCCTCACACCAGGCTCAGAGCCAGGCATTAATTGAGTTCTTCTTCCTGACTTCCAGCTCCTCTCTATTTAGCCTTGGGATGGAGCAGAATACTATTTGTGCCCCAGAGCCTTCCATCATTTTCCCAATGGCCCTGAAGTCTTTCTTGGTGGCTTTGGTCTTTCTGCTTACTAAATCATCATTACCGAGTTTGGACTACTATCAGAGGATAGCAGTCTGTCTCATGGACCAGGGAAGGAAATTTTCTAGCTACCTCCTTCACTGATGCCCCCAGTAAGCAGCAGACCTCTCTGTGGAGCAGGTCCAGTCTGCAAATGGGTCCCTCTGTTCCTTTTAGGAGGGAGTCCCCTACAACAATCACCCTCCTCTTCTTCTTAATGGAGGATGGTTTTATCTTTTTCTGAGGATCGTGTGGCCTAGGGAAAGATTCTAGGCTGTGGGAGCCATCATCCTCATCCTCAGGACAAAAGTCAGTTTGGAGGCTCAATTGTGCATTTTCATGAAAATTCATTCTGATGAGCAATGCTTATGGCTCCACTGCTTCTTTCTGAGGAAATCATACTGTGTATAATCTGTTGAGAAACAAGAGAAAGCTGACAAAATGAGCTTGGAAGTGAATGAGAAACCCTAGTTTTTGACACCTGAATGGCAGACTCTAGAAGAATGTAAGCTATGTCAGGAATCCCTGACTAAGCTTAAAAATTTCAGCTTCAGAAATTATTTCTGATGCTATATTTCCAGGACCAGGTACTGAATATTCTGTATGATGCAGATTTATTTTTGTTGAGATTACTTCTTTCCTTATCTATCCCTGAGGCCAAAACCCTCCACAGTCCTTCTAGACTTTCCAGATGAGATGGACAACTGATTATTTTTCTCATAAGTTATTGGTGGTTGTGACTGATCTTTCAGGCTGTGTGCCTTCATTCCTCTGCAAGGGAGAGGGACAGGGCAGTGTAATCAAATTATGGATGAGCCCTTTAAGTGAAGAGAAGTGATTATCACAAGGGCAATCCTGGTCTCAGACAAAATAAACAGAAATTCTGAAGAAGAATAAAATAGCATCTAAAATAAACAAATGAAACTGATTTAGTTGCAGAAACATTACTGCTGCAAATTGTTTCATCAGCCACAGGGGACTGAAAATAACAAGGTGTGAGATGAAGTGGCCTCCACAGATACAGTCACAGTATATGTACATGCACTACAAATAGTGCCAAATCAGAGAACGTTCTAGAGCCCACCACAGCATCATATTTATATTCAACCACACTCTGAATGTACATATAGGTATAAACAATAGTAAGAAAACTATAAATACCTATCACCACTTACATACACAGGAAGATCAATTAACCTGCAGGGTCTCTATGAATTCTATTACTCAACCTTTGTCTTACGTTAGGGGAAGAACCAGAATCACAGCAATTATTTTATCAAAAGTACCTGACAGCCAGCAACATTAGTATCTCAACAGGCTTATAAATCTTGGGTTTGTTCTTAGACTTTCCATGAACAGAGACTGCCAGAATTGAATGGTCAACTGGTTTTGTAGGATGGCACGAATCAGGACTTTGGTAATAACTGTAAGCCTGTTTTCATTTTGACTTCTGATATTTCAAAGTTGCCTCTCCAGAGGCAAAAGATGAGTTAACTGTGCACTGTGATGCACAGCTCTCTACCCATAAATATCTTATTAGTACAATAAAGAGAAGTAGGCCTCTTAAATCCATGATGGTGATCCACAGCCTACAGAGAAATATGCATTAACATGCGAATTAATCTAATCCATATAATCTAATCTGTCTAATTCCTGTCAGTACATCTAGGTAACTTCTATAGGCAGTCCTGTGTTTTCAAATAGTTATATGAGAAGCTGATAACAAAGTCTAAGGTATTATTGACACAAGCCAAAGAGTGAGGAGCTGTCAGAATGTAAACCACAGAAAATAAGCTGGCTGTAAGGCCTCATTACATCCTATGCCACTGCTGAGCTAATGGGCAGCGTAAAGTAAAGGAGTAGTAAATACAGATCTTAGAAATTCATAAAAGGTAATACAGCAGGTAATGTCTGCATATTATACATCAATATGTTAAAGGGCTTAAGTGGAACAGAGACAAGTAGCTCAATGCTTCCCAAAACTTCCACTGTTTGATTTGGTGTTGATATGGAACAATTTATGACACACCAAGACTGCTTTTGGAGTGTTGTAGTAATACAGCAAAAAAAAAACCAGATGAAATGTAGCCTCAGAATGCTTTCCAAATCTCTTTTAAACACAATGTAAAACCTAGCGGTGGCTAAACTTAAGTCAATAAAATGAACCTAACCATTCTTGGCTAATGGTGATAAAACTAAACTTAAGTACAAGCAATGTTTCTTTCTTTTTTTCCTCCACCTCTTTTTAAAAATTGTTATGGTAGAACTTGTTTCTATTTTCACCAGTCATGGTGACCTCATTATTACATTTAAGTTTCCTACAAAGCCCAGTGTGCATCATGCATACAAGTAACCGGCAGACATTGTTTATATTACGATATCCATCAGGTAACATTGAGGGTCTTGTGAATCGCTACCCATTCAACAACATTTGTTAATGATATTTGGAAATAGTAACTTCCCCAGAAATGATAATATGTCATTATACAATACACTTCCAATTTTTTGAATCCTACCCCGGGCAAGCGAGACTGAAAAAGTAACAAATGATTATATGATCTGGCATTAAGTACATAACAGATTTCAAAAGTATTATTATCAGTTTGTTGTAGCTCTGCTGCACATTCCCTAGCTACAAGAGAAGCATATCCCAACCAGGCAGACACTGTGAAACAAGTCCTGCTCCCACAGGTGAAGACAGGACAGAACAGGACCGGTCCTAAGCCACTCTGAGCTACAAATCAGTCCCCCATGTAGCAACTGACATGTGATAGGTTCTGACTGCTGTTCCAAATTCTCCTCCATGTGCTTTGTGCTTCAGCAATCCCATTTCCCTTAATGGCATCACGATCTACTCATGACAGAAGATTCAATACATCTTCAACAGGGTTATATATATGTGTCTCAGGGACAGATACAGTTTAGCATCTAGGAATTCATATGCAAATCTCAGCCTCAAATGTTTGCCTGCTGCTCAAGCTTTTGACAACTTTTTTTCCTTACTCAACTAGAACATTCATTTATATATTTATTTACATGTAATTAAAAAAAAAATTAGTTCAGGTTGTTACTTTTTCTCCCTTAAATACCTGACAAACAGTAGTATAACTGCATAAATTTTGCCTGAGGTGAAAGTTGGAGTTGAGCCTAATCACTAGCTGGAGACATTGTTCTAGCTAACTTAGGCAGAACACATTTGTACTGTATGCCTGAACAATGGTTGGGCAGTACAGTAAAAGATTCCTTTTAGCAGTTGTCGATTTTGATTAACCCTTTTCTAGATTATCTATGAACACAGTTTTTCCGCTGTACATTATTTAATTTGCATTACAGTATAAAGTCAGCGGTAGTGAGTGGAGCGTGAGCTCAGCACAGCATAAACATATGCAAAGAGTCATGATTAGTCTTCAAAGAAAGTATATGCAACTTTCTGAAATGCAGACTAGCACTTCCATACAAATAAATATGCCTAAAATACATATTTTAAAAGGTATTTTTGCAACTGGATATCATTTGAGAAAACTGACCCAATTATTTTGGTCAGCATTTACTGAAAGATAAATGAATTCTACAATAAAAGGGAATCATAGTTTTTCAAAGCTATATATACTTCTTAAAATCCTCAAGTTACTTCATTCTACTGTTTCATGGGTTTTGTCTAAGTTTCTTTTGTTGTGCTCCTATGTAGGTAGGATGTACTTAATTCCAGGAAGTCACAAAAACTGTCAAAACTTTGCTAGAATGAAAACATTTCACCACCATTGAGACTCCCCAACATTTGCAGCATCCTGCATGATCTGCCCTTGCTTATTTCCACCAGCATTTGTTTACATCAACCTTTAAACTTAGACAAACTCAATGCTTAGTCCTGAACCACCCCTCAGTCCTCAACAGCATCACTGGACAGAATGTAAACTGTATGATTAGAGATGGTCTACTCCAATTTTCTGATAAACTAGAGAGAGAATTTTCTTCAAGTAAAAGCGTTCTCATTAATTTTCTATCGAAAATGTATACGTTAGTCCTTATAAAAAAAGCAATTCCTGTATTTGCTCATTCCTCAGCAGTGAAAGCAGCCTGAAAGAAACCCACAGTAAGGACCAACCAAATCTGCAGAATTTCAGAACTAGAACTCAAATTTAAATCTAAATTTTACAGCTCTTACTTCACCTGTTCTGCACACTGAGCCAATTTAACACATAATGATTCTGCAGACTAGGCCTATCATATCAAGATTAATTCATTCGAAAAAAATGCTTTGCTCTTTTGTCTCAAAAGAGCTCTTCATTCATACCAGAGATCTCTAAACCATCAACCACTTAAACCACACTGCTCCTAAAATGACATTCCTCTGGTTTTGCTAGTATTATTTTCTATTAATCCAGAATACTAATCCAGTACTCAGTTTTTACATGCACAAGTAATCTGTTTTGCACAGATCATCACATCTCAAAACTTCCCACATTTCAGTTATCAGGTTTGTTTGTTTTAATATACTAAAAGTCTGCATCACGATTAATAATGTGTTTGTGTGTCTGCTATAAGGCTTCCAAAACCCTGAAGAGATTCATCAAAAACCCATAGAACATCAGAGGAACTCAGCTTCAATTCATGAATCTCTCATCATGAAAATGTATAGGAGACTCTCTGATAGCAAAGAAGGCTCCTCTTGGCATACATAAACATAAATGACAGAAGTCTCTCCCTTTTATATCAAACAGTTTCAAGAAAGAGGAAAAAATGGAGGAAATGTAAAAAAATCTGTGCTTACTTGTGAAGAACATGTCCACTGTTTCCAACACTAAAGTAAACATCATACATTTTTCTTTCTACCAAAAAAGTATGTTTAGGACTGCCAAAGTCAGCTTAGGAATCTGTACTGAGGCACTCCACTTAGTGAGAGAGACACATATTTTTCATAAATGCAAATTTCTCACAACTGGTCCAGTCTATCCCTTCCCCCAACCTATAGCTTAATTAATATTTTTAAAACCCATTTGTAAAATTTAAAAGGTGATTATTAGCTCTTAGCATTAGAGTATGGGTATTTTCTTTCTCCCTCCAATTTTGCATTGCTACATCTGGAAGTAAATCATTAACAACATATTAATGTAAATATAATACCAAAATATTAGCAAACTTGTAGCAGCCTACCCATAACTCATATATACAGTAACAGCCTTCTAAAATAACTTAACTTCAAATCCTTAAAAAAGCAATCTATTAAGAACTTTACAAGGAAAGTGCCCAAGGCTAGTTTAGAGGCTGATTGATGTCACTGAGGCACATTACAAAAACAGAGGTTTAAAAAATATGTAATAAAAATCTCATGCATGGTAAAAAAATATAATACTGTGACATGTAACTTCTAGATAAAATACTGTTTTCCATCAGATTTTTATACTGATCTCTGCTATTATATTTTTTCTGAACTAACAGGAACAATGACCCTGTATATTCCATTTCAGGTAAAACATTTTAGAAGCCCATACTATTTGCTAATAAACTTTATAAACAAGATCATTTTGATTCTGTAACACCTTAATAGTCTCATTTTGTTTTCAGTCTTATATATGAAGAAACACAAAGCACAGCTAAAAGAATGATAACGGTACGTTGTTTTGTAAGGTAGGTGGAAATAAATTTGGGAACATGTGGGAGCTAGCTAGGGAGAGGAGAGAAGTGAGAAGCTGGACTAAGATTTTAGGTCCTGGGTGGCCTGAAATTGAAAGATATGCACTTAATCGCCCAACCGGAGACGCAGGAAACAGCAGCAGGGGCAAGCCTGCTTATGTGCACACGTGGAAGAAAGCAGAATAGTGAGCAGTGTACAGCCCTGATTTGCCCTTGATTCTTGAGGAGTTTCTTCCGGAAATCTGCTGAATGAAAGAACATGTGAATCAGATCTCTGTCTCCGTAACTTTTATGGAGCACACTCCACACTGGCAAGTAACTGTATACAGTGCTTTCAAAAGCATATTGCTGTGTAGGAGTGATGACTGAGTGCCCCGCAGGCACCTCAAATGCAATGCTGTCACTTCTAGTCACTATTAAGCAGGGTTAATGCCACACCTGTTATGACAAGAATCAGCCACTTAAAGGCACCACACCTCTGCCCCCACAACGCATATTTGGAAGAAGGTATGAGCCGCACAGTAACATTTTAGGTGTTGCCAAGGAGAAGCAATCTTTCCTGTAAACACTGAAGAGGTGAGAAACACAGAAAATTAATAAACTCAGAGAGAGAATTAAATGGAGGACTTCTTAGTCAGAGTCCACAAAATTGCTACAATTTTGTGGTAGTTCCTCTTGTGCATGGTCAGAAAAAGTAAATTAAGATGCCATTTGACCAGGCTAAATTGGGTTCTGGTTGTCAGCCTAAACCTGCCATCTGGTGTCAAGATACAGCAGATCACACCCCAGATGTGATCCCTCAAACAAACTGCATTTATACCCCCTTCCTCTCTTTCTCAGTGCAAGCAGAGAAAAATATCTATCAAAGACAGCAGAAGTCTGTTTCTTAGCAGAGCAACTGTTAATAAGAACAATCCTACCAATAGGTAAAATTTTGCAAACATGCAGGAAAAAAATAATTACTGCTCCACAATCTCCATCTGTCAGTATTCGGTGCCATGGAAATATGTCTGCGGTTGAGGAAGGAGGTATGAATTTCTTGCAAGCAAAATATGCAGGTTCGCCACCTCGACCATTTGAAAATCTTCTGAAAACCCGGTATTTGTTTCAGGGCGCTGTAGGTTTTGAAATCTTTGTCTCATTTCTTTACTTCTTTCTGTAGCAATATCTCATTCCACAATTGGGGTGGAGAAGGGCTATGCAGCGCTATCATTTGCACCTCATTAGTCTTGGGCTGGAGCTTTGAGAAAGCTGATACTCCCTCTAAATTTTTACAGATGCTTCTAGTTTACCAGTTCATGACTGCACTACTAGGAAAGACTTCCTGCCACTAAACTGCTTGCTGGCATGTAAGCTGAATTTCAAAATCCCTGAAAAAAGTAAAGCTCTGTGGTGCTCACTTGCCTGATTCTTGAGGAAAAAAAAAAATGTATCCTGAAAAAACACAGTAAAACTCTTCAATCCAAACCTGTGAGACTAAAGGCCTTGGAAATATTTCCTTAAAATTGCAGCACATCTTGATTTTGAAACTCCCCACAAAAATGTTCATTAACAAGAAGGTATTTGTGGAGGTGTTTGTGGTATAAATTAGTATTATGACACATTAAATAAGTAGGGAGAATAATTCATCAACAGATACCTTGTGTTATGCACAAACATACTTATTTTCCTGTATTTCTTATGTGTCATTTGCATAATCTTTCACTTAGTATTAGAAGATTTGTAA
>JAUNZM010000911.1:77500-250000 GCA_033459285.1 Clamator glandarius | reverse complement strand
CAATAATGAAATTTGTGGTAGACTAGGTTTGATGAGCAGTACATTTGCAAACATTAGGCAGAGTTCCCTCTATCTGTATTTATATATAGTTTAGAAATATTACCCAGACAACAAGAGAACTAATCATGTGCAGAGCTGTACGGCAAGAAAACGAAGTTGCATCACTCCTGATCTCTACACATAACTTCCCACACAAGGGGACCTCACTGGTAAAAGGCTGCAGGCAGCCAAAAATTCACCTTTCATAGGAAACTTTTTGCCTTCCAAGCAAATGTAGCAAAACATAACACTGCCAAATAGCAAGCCAAGCAATGTAAAACAACACAGGCTTCTAGTCGTTGATGACTATCTGAGAAAAAGCACCTAACTCAACAAGAGTAAAATAAAAAATCTGTCTTACAACATTTTTAGCCTAGTATGTTTTATGTTGAATTATAATTATGGTAACAAGACCACTAGACTCTAGATACCATGCAGCACTAATGGGTCAGACTCCTATATTATGTAAGACAGCAATGAATCGCATCATCTTTTGTACAATCAGGAGTACTGGCTTCTAAGTTTGGAATTTGTCTTCATTTAGGACCTTCACTATAACAGTTAAAATACTCTGAGTTACACCAAATAGTTCTGCTGCTTATAATAAAAGAGTTGCTACTCTTGGTAAGAATGAGGCTATGCTTGCATTTGGAGTGTCTATTCCAATGACTGACTGAATGAAGTCCTAAGGGAGGACTTGCATTGTTGCAAACCATACCCCCACAAACCTTGTTCCTTACAAACGTGGCTGTACATGTGTCCTAATATCGGAAAGGTTACAGAACAAAAAATACACCTTTTCCGTGGAATAAACTGGATTGCCAACACGTTATTTGGTGTGGGTAACCAATCTGTAAATCACGTAAGTTAAAAAACTTACTTAGAAGTTAAGCAAGAAAGCCCCAAACAACTGGTTTTCTACACCTCTTAGTTTATGTTAGTTGTGACTTTTACAAAATAGCTGCACCATCAAAAAGTAACAGCTCATAAACTCTGAATCTTAAAAGTAAGTATAATGCAAAAGTGAAAAGCAACAAATCTTATTTTGAAGCAAAGTACTGTCAACTGTGCTAATGTAGATGTCAAGGTGTTGGGAATGGGTGGGCTGCTGGGGTGGCCTCTATGAGAAAATGACAGAGGCTGCCTTCAATGGCTCCACTGCAGAGTACAGCTGAGCCCCTCAGCGAAGATGGTGTTGCCTCTGGAAATATATTTAAGAAAGTGAAAAGCGGCACAGACACCATGATCACAGAACGAAGTGGAGGAGATGCTCCAGGCACCACATCCCCCTACAGCCCACAGAGAGGACCATGCAGGAACAGATGTCCACACTGTGGCCTGTGGAGGACCCCACACCAGAGCAGGTGGGTATTTATAGAAGGAACTGTGGTCCATGGAGAACCTAGACTGGAGGAGATATTTCCTAAAGGTCTGCAGCCCATGAAAGGATCCACACTGGAGCAGGAAAAAAGTATGAAGAGGAAGGAGCATCAGAAAGGAGTTGCTATGGATTGACCATAAACCCCCCATTCTGCATTCCTCTGCACTGCCCAGGGGAAGCAGAGGACTCAGGACTCAGGAGTCCTCTGCTCAGGAGTGAAGGAGTAAGCGAGCAGCTGGATGGGAGTTTGGCCTTTAGCCAACGTTAACTCAACACATCAACAAATGTAATAACCATCTCCTGGACTGAACATAGGACAAGGGAAGTGCGAGGTTTCATTTTTGCAGTTGGGATATTTGGTCCTTCACAAGCAATTTACAGTACCTATCTATCTAGGTTGCATTGTTTTGACTAAACATTTCTCAATTTCCAGCACAGTCATTACTGGAAATCATTTCCATGTATAACAATCAATGAAAAAGTATTTCACTAAGTGAAGTAGGATTATCATGAACAAATGTTTCCGAGTTACTTTAAGACCCAGTCCCAGACTGTTCACTTACTTTATGTTACACTTGAGCATGCTTTGGTAACCTCAAGAATTTCCATTTCTTCATGAAACTAAGGTTTATTATTCAAAAGTCTTTCTCTAAGCACTTTCACCTAACTGAAGTTAGTTTTCATATAATGTAGGGAATGCTGGGAAGAACTGCAGTTGATTTGTACAAACATGTGGACAGCCTAGGTTCCTTTCCTCTGCCCAGTGCTGACACACATACATATACTATTCAAAACAACCATGGACTGATTAATTTGAAGTTTAGTTAGGACAGGGGAGTAAAAGAAATCATACTTCAAATAAACCACCTATTTTAACTTAGAGTTCAGAAGAAGCACTTGAGCATGCAGAGGGGCTCTGGAAAATGCAAATACTCCAAACTAAGACTCGATCTGGAGAGAGAAACATTTTCATTACGAGAAACCACAGCCTTAGCTGGTAAAAGTCTGCATTCTTATAACGGAGTCAATTAGATCAACTGGGAAGCCAGTTACATCTTATAACTCTGTGTGCTAAAAGTCATATATTTTCCACATGGGATTCTATTCAACCAGCAATATTGATCTGACTGACATCTTCTGAGAAAAGAATCAACATATCTAGATCAGGCATTACTGAAAACAGAGGACCATAAAATACATGAAGCATATGAAAGTTGTAAGAAGGTATCTAACACGAGGCATGGCTTGGCAAAGTTCTAAGGATACATAAATCTATTGAAGTCAGCAAGACAAATCTGAATCATATTAATACATGCAGAAAAAATCTGCCAGGATAATGTGTGTGGTATTTTCATTGATTTAGGGGCAACATTAAGGATTGTCGGACTATTTAGCTGTTGGACTGCTTTATTTTTAATTCACCCTGATGCAAACCCTATTCTTTTACTCAAGCCACTGAAGACACTTGTTCCTGCCTGCACCTGTTGAATTTACTGTGGTTCATTTGACACTGATATAAATATCAAGGTTTCAGGCCAGCACTTTTTCATTTAAAATAAATCCATTAGATGTTGCATGTCACTAATTTGGTTTATTCCTGCTATCTCTTGCTTACAGACACCTGAAGTTTGCTCATCTTTCCTTCACAGCTCATCATTCATCAAAGGGGATGCAGCTGGAGTTCAAGGCCTCCAAAATGCTAAATCTGAACAAGACATATTGTAGTCCTCTGCAGATCTTCAGACTAAGTCTGATCACTCATGGAACCAGATGTTTTGTTATCTCCAAATTAGGCACGGACTTCATTTCACACTGGGGAAGGGCTTCATCTTACCATCTATCATGTTTCTGGAATCCTTCCTCTCCAGTCCAGACAGCACCGATTACATTTCTGAGTCTGTTCACAACTGAATTTTGTTACTGTATCACAGGTCTGGCAGGCATTTGTGGGAATAGCAAAGGGGAAGGAGTATTAAGGGAGAGGATCAGACGCACCCTCTCCCCTTGATAGACTATCAGTATAATACTGATGGTACTGTTATGCATGAAATAATACAGCAGTTTTCTTTTATGTACAATTTTGGATAATAACCTATCCTTTTAGCTTCAACAAAGGTCTTGAAAACTGAGGGAAATACAAACACGATACTAGAAAACCAAAAAAGTTACATTCAGTCACTGTGTCACACAAATATTCCTCAGTTCTGGATAGTAGTTCTTTCAAAACTTTCAAACACACTAGGGACCTAACTCATGGTGACTACAACTCTTCATCTACATGGGATTATTTCCTCTCGATACAATCAAAGCAGATGAAAACCAGATGCTCAGGGTCTGGTTTGATGGGATTTTGTTTTTAAGGAATTTTTGCACAACAAAAGTCATTCAGCTCTGTGTAGCTTAGAAAACGTTCTCTGTCTTTCCATAGACATAACTCAGTCATATGTTACATACTAGCAACAGACAATAGCACTGCCGTACACACAGGTCTTCGAGTTTTTCCCTCCAGTTCTTTTCACGTACACTAGATGCAGATAATATATGCTTTGGTATTTATACACAGTAAACATATGATGATAAGCAAGATGTTATCACACAGGATGTTTCAATGCTTTACTACTTTCCTGAATGTGTTATAAAACATCTAACTATATAACAAAATTGCTTTAAAAATCAAAGCAATGAGGACTGATTAGCATTACAAGCTACCATTAAAAAGCATGCTGACACACCAGAGAAGTTTTCTCTGTGTGTATCAAAAGTTTTTTGGAAGCTTAAAACTAAGAAAGATGATGACATTAAAAAAAACCAGCAGCACACTGAATAACTACCAGTAAAACACATATACATTTTTCTGTTTGCATCATACACGTAAGACCAGTGCTGCAAAACCTCCTTTGGTTCTCCTAAGCTCGTAACTCCAGAACTATGTCATGGATATGGCCAGAATTCAAGTGAATCCCACTTCTCAAAGCTGAATCCGTTTCTGCATTTTTTACACATGCTTACCTGAAAATCAAGCCATAGTTGTGCAAATTTATCCAAGTTCTTTCTTTACATAGAGGATCTTGCCTTACTCTCCCCTAAGAAAAGGTACTGTAGAAGAAATGACACTTACTGCACTGCTTATTAATTACTACTGCAGTAGCTGAAAGGAAAAATAGTACTTTTCATTTTAATAAAAGATATTATCAACTCTATGGGTTTATAGTCTGAACATCTGAGCAATGTAACAGTGGTAAATACTACCACATGAATGATGACAAAATAAAATTGCTATTATGTTCAGTTACATAATACAGAGAACATCATCAGGCCAAATTTTTTTCTACTGTCACCTCTTCTCTCACATAGAATAAAGGTATTTTTATCTCCAGCAGCATTTCTTTACTTATTCTAGATAGTGTAGTAGCTTTATGTTCCTTACAGGTATCAATTAGTTTACTGATACAATAGTTTCTCCTATTATCAAATGACACTTACTTTACAACACTACTACTAACTGTGTCATTCTCTTTTACTTAACTGATCAACTTAGATTTTAATTCTTGATACAGAAACCCTGATACACACTAATTGCCAGGACTTGAAAACTTATCTCAGATTTGTGGGCAAATAGCAATAATTTTCATGGAAGGGTCATTAAATTTTAAGGAATCTGAATCTCGTACTTCAAATTTTAGTCCTTGTGGCATGACAGACTTCTCAAATATAAAAACTATGGAGAATCTGACCCTTCAGACTAATACCTCCATGGCTCTCTGCTACTGATTGCAATCTTGTTTTCGCTGACAACTAAGATTTCTGTGACCAGAAGTGAAAACTCTCATGTCAGTGTCTTTCTGCTTCAGATAAGGTCTTCAGACTAAAGAGGGACTTAAAAATCAGAAGCTTAGGGAGAAGCGAAAAAACATAAATATCTTGTCTGGCTGCAAGAAAGCTAGAACAGTCATATCCAAAGTGACTGAAGGATAGGGGCAAAACTGTGTTCTTCCTTTATGACAAAAAAAGAATAAAAAAATATTCCAATGAGAAGAACGGAAGAATGAATGATAGATACAGAAGGTGACTTCCTCAGATTGTCATACTGGAAAATATCCAGCCTCCTTTCTTCCCCAGTGGCTGAGTAAGATGTACTTGTTTCTCAGACAACTCAATCTCCAATGTTCACATCACTGGAATAGCTAGCTTTGTTTCTTGTTAAGCGTTTCAAATCCATACATGAGCAGAGAGTTGCAAAAACAGAACAGAAAGAAAGAGAACAAAATGGTCTAACTTCAAGTCAATAAATATTTTTTTTAAAAACTGCATATGAACTGTATATATCTTTTGTATTTGTAAATAATCCCTTATTTTTCTGAAGACATTAGGACACTAAATTTTTGCATATCTTTGAAAAAGAAAACTGAAGTTTAGAAGTCACTTCAAGATCTTACATGCAGTACACTCCTTAGCAAGCAATATTAAATTAGTACTGAAATGATACAGAACTGGAATGTGGGACAGCATTATACTTTCCCTGGTCAGGCTGACCCAGTCTTCTCCTCCCCTGAACTTTCTAAGAAATGCTTATGGTGGAAAGGAAAGTGGAAGATAAAATTGCCTGACAAGACACTGTAATGGCTTAAAAATACGGTTTGTTGTCAAAAACTTCCAAAGTAAGTGATTTAATAGACATTAATTTTTAAGATGTCACAAAGTAACAAAGTTATTTGACAAAATGCTGCTGCTTTCTGAACACAGAAAGTAACAGATAACTCAGAAACTTAGATAACCAGTAAGTTGTCTAAGAAACCTTTAACAGGAAAAATTAAACCAAACCTGAAGTTTCACATAATGAGAGACAAACACTTATTTCCCTATCAAACAAATAAAAAATATGTTTCTGTGTAAAAATATCTTCATTATCATTGATATATTCATTATTTTTCTATTTTATCTAAAGAAATGAAATATGCTTTTAGGTAATGTCCAAGCATTACTGCTGTACTTTTAGTGCAACAACAATACACACTCTATGAGAATAATAGTTTTTAATGCCCAACAGCAAGAAGCAATGCAGCTCCCATAAAAATGTGTCCTTGTAGTTCAACAAAGACCAAAAGCAGAATACATCCTGACAATACTGCGATCTATCATTAGCATTAAATATTCAGTCCTAAGAGTTTAGTTGTGACAAGATGTGAAGCTCTGAAACTTAAGGTTGGCAAAGTGTTAATTCAGTAGGCATTGACAAGGAACATATGTTTTATACATACTGGCATGCACAGGTCATTGTTTGCCAGCCTAGTTGTGAGCACACAAAGCAAAACTTCACAAATAACCACAAGGCTCCTTCCTCCTGCCTGCACCTATGAAAAATTATAGATACACAACTACACATGTATCTATGTATGTACACACACTCAGGGAAAGGACACGTTGAAGAAAAAGGTGAAACTGTAACTCTTCTATGCTTTTACTGATCAAAATGCAAGTCTCCCTCTCTTCTTTTATTTCTTTTGTTAAAGTAAGGACCTAAAAACAGGATCACAGGTAAACAGAACTTAGCCAGGCACTGTGCACAGACACGTTTTTGCTAAGTTTTGAGCCACCAAAAAAAATATTTGTAGAAAATAAGGTGCCAGGAGGCCTTTATTTCAAGTGGAGACAACAGACACTTCAGAATACTGCGACTGAAGAGAAGTAGGTTAAGTGTGTAATTACCACGTGTACAGAGGTACAGCTCAGAAATACCCTCTCCCCAAGTTTAAAAGAAACACACACAGATGTCGAGAAACAGTCATGAGATGATGCACTTAAAATAGTAATACCTGTTTACAAATTCAAGTTGCTGCTTGGTGGAAACTTGATTTCTGTAACATGTCCCCAAGATACAATCTAATACTAAAACTTATCCTGCGGTAGGTCTACTTTCAATTACTAGAAGTAAGCATATAAGGTATATAATTAGTTATGACACTGGGACAGGCATACATGTTTCAACACAGACAGAGCTCTGAACAAACTTTTTGGCAGTATATTACAGAAGATTTAAATTGAAAGCTCAAAGGCAGGGTATACTGTATTATAGAAAGAAAAAAAAAAACTACACCACCCTTTAACTTAAAAAGTTCTCACATCAGATGATTTTTAAAGGTATGAGCATATTCAGCTGAAACACCCTTCATAAAGTGGAAAAAAAAATATTGCCCTGCAGCATCAAAATGGGCTATATTACAAATTAAGAAAAAGAAACTCAATCCTTTGAATGGTTTCTTTTCTTTCAGTGAAAGGGTGTGATTCTTCCCTAAAGACTACATTATAACAAAACATTTATATAAATCAAAGAAGATTTCTTTAATGACTATGGGCACGGGATCTTAAATCTGGGATGAAACATGAAGTTCTATCAATTCTAAAATAAATTAGGCAAGGATTATACAAGTAGTACTTATCTTGGCATTAGAAAAAAAAAAAGAACATTAGTGTCAAAGATGTATCATCAACATGCCTTCAACTGATAGCCCCTGGAAGGGCCTTTAGGAATAAATACAGAATAAATGAACTCTGAGCAGCTCAATTAGGTATCTAGTTTCTAAATGTTTTCATTTAAGAAACCAACAAGACACCAAATGAGATATAATGGGAATGTCCATAAGGATTAACCTTATGGATGTCTTGTTTCATTCTACAGGAAGAATTAGACTTCAACTAGTTTAAATATGCTTTCTCAGATGTTTGAATGGGTCTCCTTGCTCTGTCGTCTTCCCTATAAAGAAGTCCTTTTAATGTCATTTTTTGAACAAGAAGTCTGGTGATGGCACTTCACTATAACAGGAAACACTGAACCTGTTTCTGTAAATTAAATTCTGAGTACTTAAATTTGTGGGGCAGCAATCTTGGAAAGTATGCCTTAAGTTAAAATTATCATAATTAGTGGGCTTTTCCAGGCTGAAATTCATGAAGCTAATATTTGCATAAGACACAGTAGTATTTTATAAGGGTTTTCAAGTGTTTAGAAAACAGGTTACATATTCTCAGTACACAAACAAACCAGATATTTCACTTTTGGTACCCATCTTACAGAAATTAACAGCTTAACTTCTTTCCCTTCACACTCTTATACAAAATTAAAACAAAAAACATACATTGCCTTTCCAAAATGAGTACAGTAATGCTACCTCCATCAACTGAGCTAACATCACTTAGAGAGATGATGTAGCACTATTGGCAGAAATATTTCTTCTGTCAGCATATACCATGTCCCATCTAGACAAAACCTGACAATAACCTGCTTCTTCCTTCTTCAAACACTTAACAGAAAAAAACTGAACCTTGCTAAATAATTGGAAAGAGTGTACCTGTGATGTCACACACTATCTTTGTAAGAGGGAAGAAATAAAATTTCCAAAGACAGAAGAATACACAGCACCAGATGCCTATTCCCTTTTAAGACGAAAGAGTTAAGTAATTGTTGATTACAGCTGTGGTAATAGGGTTAACACAGCACTTCTGACTAAATCACTTAAGACTCCCTAAGTTAAAACCAGCACCTTTAACTTTGTCTCAGAAGCAGTCTGCTCAACAATCTGCACAGTAGCTGGGTGGGCCACATTCTGCACCAGTGCAGTTCATGAACAAAAATAACTTAATCGTGGGGAAGAAAGAAACAAATAGCATCTCGATACACATCAAAAATATCAACCCATGTCAGCCTTGTCTAAACAGTACCTGCCTCAGAACTACACCCCTACTTCTCTCAGTCTCACAAACACAATAATACATTTACAAAACTAGCTTCACCTAAAGGGAAGGGAAGACTTCATATTGCATACTTCGAGGGCAGTGAACCTGCATGCAAAAGGCACTGGTGCATTTCAAGTGCTGTAAATAAGTAATAGCATAACACTAGTATGAATAAATACAGAGATACTGCAACTTGGTGCACTCTAGAGTTACAATCCGACTCAGAACAACAAATAATCATATCGAGTTCATCATATGACTGCATGCTACAGATGACAATATTAGGTAGATCACACATCAGCTGGTATATATACTTACAATATTTTTTTCCCCTCTTTCAGTTTTTAAAAGTCAGTAATTTTTTTCTATGAGGTTTTGGATAACTAGCATGGTGACTCAGGTGCTACTAATGGAGTGGCTATCTTTAGGGTAAGACATTAAAAAAAATCTCAGATTATACACCATGATTTGAGTTCCCACTATGCCTTCAGAGTTAAGTGTTAATGCCATAAACCTACCATTTTCCAGCTCTGATAAGACCAGACATTAAGCTCATTCAACCCAAGGGAAAACCACCCATGAACCATTAGAAAACAACTACACAAAGTAGTAACAATTAGGTGATCAGGATACAGTTTTACAGTGTATGAACTAGCCTGTAGCACATGTCGGGCAGCTCTGAAAGCACTCACTGAAAGTGAAGTAAACTACATACGGTCAGGACAGTGCAAATTAGTTGACAAGATATGAATTCCTGCTAAAGGCTACCTTGCAGTAAAAGCGTTCAGCAGATATACTCACAAGAATCAGGAACTCTAAAGTTTTTTTGAAGTTAGTGTGAGATCTGCTGCTGACTGCGCTGATGATAAAGGATCTATTCCATGAGCTCCTTCTATATAAATTGCAAATGAAGTTCGTTCACTCTATCCTGAACTGTACAACAGATGCTATGTTTCATCTGAGAAAGATCCTAGTATGCTACCTGGCTTCGGCCTATGATTCAAGTTTATAACACATTTTTGTGACATACTGGAATGAAATTTCAATATGCTAGTTAACTGAGAGATTTTCAAGTAACAAAGGCCAGCAATGAGTACAGTGCAAACTTTCTAAAAGACCCAGTACTTCTGCTTAATGCCTCAAATGCACCAACTTCTACCTTGTCTGAAAGGGAGTTAACAGCACCTGTGCCTTTCCACACTGGGATCACAATTCTGCATACCTATCTCAGTGACTCGCAACACTGCATTTACATGGATGGTGGTGAAGGAAATTACCTGCAAAGTAACGCGACTTCATTTCAACTGATCTTCCATTATTCATTACATAATTTATGAACGTCTTCTATTTTTTTCCCACCTTGACACTGCATTTTGCCAACGCTTGATAATCCATATTATTTCATGAATAGCTTCAGCTATAGTTATTTTCCCAAAATTATCCTACTAGAAAACAGCTAGTTCCTAAGATCTCCAGATTTCTGAAGCTTTTTCACAGAAAACAGAGCAATTTTTAGAACATAACTAAGCCTACACATTGTGAAAATATTTCCATTATAATATAATCACAACATATGCGATTATAACAGCACATTATAACAGCAACAGAACCAAAGATAAATGGATTGAAGATCTTCTTTCACAAGCCAATGAAATGCCACCCCTTTTTTGGTTGTTCTTCTATAAATTATGACAAAAGGCATAGTATAGTGTCTTTCATGCAATACTGGCATACTAAATGGAAGTCTCCAGACTTGTTAAAGGAGAGGAGATCCCTAATTTAGGAGAAAAATGCAGGGCTTCTTCTAGAATTCCAATCCCACACTGCTCCTGCAGGGAAAATATCCACAAGAGCTGATAGAGTCATCTTAAGTTCCCAGAATCAGAGATATATCAAAGGCTTGTTTGTTAGCAGGTCTCATTATCACTACTGTAACTATTTATAAGACGTGGGATCACAATACTGCCTTTAGTTTAAGTAATGCTTATAGGAACATATTCAAATCACAGAATAAGATAATTTAATGTACTTCTCAAAGGACATACAGTGGATTATACTGAAACCTTGAGAAAGAGGCACTATGATATACAGATCAGATAAGAAAGCTGAAGAATAACAAGATAAAATAAGAAGTACAAAACTACTCCAAACAGACACCAATATTTCCGAAAACATTCCCATAAGATTAAAGAGAGTAAAATACTTGGTTTCTTTTCTAGCAGTGCATTCATTTTCACAGACATCTTCTAGGATTGATCTATGTCTTACTTTTACTCAACAACCAGAACTACTCAAAAGGCCTTCCTGGCAACAAAAATGCCTGTCCAGGAAAAAAAAATATATATGTATGTAAAAATATGCATTTATATGTATGCATGCACGTATGTATTATGTATGTACTACATGTGTGTGGTTGTGTATCTACATGTGTATTATATGTAATTTTTTTAAAGGCATACATATTTAGTGTATATATATCATTATATATTATGTGCATACATACATACACACCACACACATGCAAGAAAGCTGTAGTAACATTTCTAGAAGTTTTTCTTCTTCCACCATATCTGCAATTCATCTTTCCATACATGCCACAGATATGCTCTTTAGAAAGCACATCAAATCACAACCATTCTTGCAACATGGGAAACAAAAGGAACACTCATAGGTCGTTTGTTACAAGGCTGCATTTGTGCTGCCTTGTTAAAAACTTACTATCACAAAAGCAAAAACAATCCTGAAAACTAATTACATCTAAAACTACTGTCTAAAGATGAATCAGTATAACACACTGTGTCCTTGAGGCTTATATCCATGAAGGTGAGGATTTCACCACACAGCAAATTTCTCTCTTGCAACTGTTCAGGCTACCATTATTAGATTCTTCACAGGGCTGGCAACAACTACATGTAATGAGTGATTTTTTTGACCCTCAGTGTCTGACAATGGGGAGACAGTAAATGCCTGTATTTCCACAGGTTTATCACAGTGACAAATCCTGTGTAGCCTGGTGACTTCCAAATGCTGCACAAAACTCACACATTACGCAAAACGCATCCCACCATACTACCCACACCTGTGAACCATTTAATAGGAAAAGAGCTATGAAATTCCATACACGGGTCACATGAGAGACAGGAAAGATGTGCAAAGTATGGAAGAGGCAAGCCTCCTGCTTTGCTGCTATGGATACTAGAGGTATAAGCCTGTTCAACCTTTTTCAACGTTACACTGTTAACTTCAGTCACCTCCTCCCCCGCCATCACAAACATCACAGAGACTTCTTCCTCTCATTTTTAATAAAAAGACTATTATTAGAGTAGTCATGAAAGTTACCGATTAGCAGGAGATGGCAAGGAGCTTCTTACCACTTTCTGACCCCTAAGACTAACCAAGAAAAACCAAACAGCTTAGTCTCATCCTTGCTGCCCTCATACTGTCACAGCATTCCAAAAAGCAATGAAAAAGGATGTGTACCTGCATTCTCTGAGTGTCCACTCACCAATCAAAGAACTTCTTGCTTATGGAATAATCCTTCGAAATCATAAATCATTTAAATACACTAGCTTTTAAATATGATTCATAGCTTATACGCTAAGTAATACAAGTTACATGTGGATAAGAGGTAACAGAGAAGATTGTTACTTACATTCTAAAGGCAAAAGTTAGAAAAGTACACTTCAAGGAGTAGAAACCTTTAAATCACACATTACTTATCTGCTATTGCTTCCTGTTCCTATTTAACTTTCTTGCTGCCTCACCATGTGAATTACATCAGCTTAGACTTAAATTCCCTCAGAAGCCTTTTGTCACATAACTTATAGAACTTCACAGAATGCTTTTTTAATACCTGCACCAAAGTGCGGAGAAAATCTTAACGCCAGTTCGTGTACTGAAGAACATGCATTCCTCAGCCTTTTCACACTGCTTGTACTCTCACTTAGTCAACTGGCTTGTAGTGTCATCCTTTTTGAACAAGCATATTGTATGGGACATCTGAAACAAAGTTGCTTCAAAAGCCAAGTCAAAATACAGCTAACTAAAATACTGTCATGGCCTATCACAGAAGAAAACTGTAAGTTTTCACTATTACTTAATTAATTATTTCCTCATTTTTTGAATTCTTACCACCTTCAGCAGAACAGGAAAACTTTTTCCATGATGCTCGCTAGGATTCTGTACAGACTATCATTCTGGAAAGTGAAGTATTATCAGTAGGGTTATAGACACATATGATTGACATCATATCAATATAAAAGCACTCTCTAACTGTATTGTAGACTATAAATAACTGTACATACTATTAACTGCTCAAACACAGAGATGCAGTATACGCCCATTTGATTAGTCCTAGAAATATAACAGTAACTTCACAGTGAGGTGAATAACAAAACCTTTATTTAATAGAACTGGCACACTGCCACAACAAAGCCAATGGAGTTAGATCAGTGAAACTCCATCAAAACAACTATAAAAGTATTTACTTAGCAATGAAAACTGGCATGTATTAACAATAAAGGCCAAAAAAGCAGTTTAAGGAAATATTTGTCTTAGTTCAAAAATAGCACTAATCAGGACTTTCAGATTCATTTACCTTAAATTTATTACAACTCAATTCAATTTCAAAGTAGTTTTATTGCTAAAATCACCAGGCTAGTTGCACTAAAGAGAAGTGGTTCATCATGCTGAGCACATCTTTCTAAATGTCAAATGCTACATTTCAACAGGAAAATTTATTTGATTCCTAACTGGCCCTTTCATCTTTGATTTGGAAACCATGTAGCAAGTTTTAGATTCATCAAAGCTAATATCAGTCTAGTAAGGAAAGGCTGTTTTAAACTAAGTAGGCACTACCACTTTTGTTTCAGCTTGTGTCTGAATATCTGGTTCCATTTAAATATTTGTCTAATTCAAATGACAAAATGTAACAGCTTCTCTTTTAATTTGAGGTAAGTGGAATTCAGTATCAGCATTAGAAATGTTGCCAGTGTTTGAACAAAATTTTTTTTCTTTTTGCTGAATCTTCTCTCCAACACATTTTTCTTTGAAAGTGCTTGTTTCCACAATCAACTACTACAATACTGGCCACTTTGGTTTTGATGTTCTGAACTAAAGCAAAAGATGCAGCCACACATCGCATCTTTTGTATCGGACATGTAAAGAAAAACTAGAAAGCCCAGAATTCTTGTTAATAAATGACGACCACTCACACTTTTTTAAGACATCAATCTAAACAGTGCATCTGAAACAAGGAGGTTGTAATAATTTTCCCACAGGCCATTAGTATTATACTATCTTTAAAATCTTCTTAGCATGCCATATACAAGTACGAAGGAGGTGACTAGATTTTATTCAACAGTTTCACACAGCTTTAACTTCACTGATTTTAATGGCTTCACTCTCATTTTGAACCCTGCTTTGAACATGACCAACATTCGACCCTTGTGTTTTATACAGAAGTAAGGTGAGTTATTGAATTATAATTTAACTATAAACCTATAGGTCTACTTTTGTTTTGACCAAAATATCCTTATGAAAGTCACATAAAGTTACCTAACATACTGTTATAATACTACTGATAAAATGTAATTAAGATGTATTCTAAAATGCCAACTACAGAAATGTCAGGAATAAGCATGGGGTTTTTTACTATTGTAGAAACTAAGAGCTCAGTGTTCAGTTGGATCTGGTTAATAGTGTTAGTAAGATGGGTTTGACAGGAACCTCAGAAGCAAAATATTTGTGGATACTGCACCGGACTAAGTGGAAGATATGCCTCAGCAGGGTGAAGAAGCAGAGTCACGACTAATAATTTTTGCTTTTAGAGTGGCAAATTTAGAAGAAACTACTTATATACACCTAGATATTCTCAGCCAAATTTATGCCTCAGACAAGACTATGTCAATGCTCTTGCAATGCTGAGAGTGAACTTGCAGCTTTGCTAATAGGAATATTTTTAAATACACTGAAATTCATATTTGCAGAATTTTTACAAGTAATTTAGAATATTTGCAGGTTTTGATCCAGAAATTACTAAATAAAAAAAACAGTCATGAACTATTATTGAGAACTCCTTCAAGTAGACTTTATCCCAACAGCTTAAAAAAGGAAAAGCAATAAATTTCTTAGTCATAGAAAACATTTTTTTTCCCTTGTAAATGGCACTTAAATGAAACTAACATGATTGACAAGTACCTCACAAGCAAGCCTTGGCAACACTTAATGCAAGTCCATCTCTTCGGTGTTCTAAGCAAAATTCCTTCACAACTGTTTGTCTTTGCAATAACTCCTACAAAGTTCATTAGTGCCAGCCTTCGTTTATCCCCCGTGTTGTGCATTTATCCCTGGGATACATTATCAACATGTGGCACATGTCCTTGACATGCACAGAAGAGTTGCACCCCAGGACAGCAGCATGCATGACAATAGTGTTGACTCTTACTCCTTTATGGTTGCTGGGATGTAACTGAGAAATCTAATAACTGTGACAGTAGGCCTTTAGGTTTTTCCCTGCCTTTCCAGACAGTGAAGCTGCACAGACACTAATGAAAGGTTAAATGAATAGGAATAACTGACAAGAGGTACAATAAAGAAGGGACTTGGTAATCCACAGACACTGAACAGAGATCCTTGGCTGAAGCAGAGAAAGGACAGCACATCGTCGAGTCACAATATTTAAAACAGCTTGCTATACACAGAGGCTTTTTTGTCTGGGTACATGTCTGGCTTTGGAAGAAAAAAAAGATACTGAAAAGAAATTTCAGCATGGGGCACCTGGGGGAATGTCAGGTCACAAAAAGGCAAAAATGTTTTTTGTTTGCTGCTACATCTTTGTATTCAATATTAAAAAGCATTGACTAAAAGCACAAATCACAAGTTCCAAAATAATACATATTTGACAAACATGATAAAGTTGCAAAACTAATTCAGTGTGATTCCAGCTAACAGCATGATAGGTGTTGTACATGCAACCAGCTTCATCTGAAGTCAATAACAGTTCATAATATGCTTTGCATCCCGTCTAAAACCTTTCCTGTAGCCAAAGAATTCTAACAGGTCTAACTTAAGCTTTATATGCAGCGGAACTGTAGACATGACCAACTGTAATACACTGCAAAAACACAGGTACACTTCCAGATAGTGCACCAGACCATGATGACGTAAAAACTGTTTAATTGTTAGCTTATTTATATTTTTATTTCTTTAGGCTTGTGACTAAATAGCAGAGCACTTTAACTCAATGGGGGAAAAAAAAAAAAAAAAAAGAACAAAAAGATCAGGAAGAACTCCCTAAAGTAACAAATCAGAAACAAGTTATGTTAAGTTATCTGAATTTGTAGGGTTTTAGATAAAGTATTTCAAGTCAGAAGTACCAAAACAGATGCTGCAGATGAAAAGAATTCTCTCTCAAAAACCTTGATTTACCTATAATAAGAAAAAAAAGTATTTGCATATGCATCTGGAAAATAAAATACATATACTTAAAACACATGGTGAGAGTCCTATGGAAATGTTCTAAAATTAGAGAACTTCTTTGAACAACCACATTAAATTACAGGAGAACTCCTGAGTGTACTAAGACTCTAATAATCAATAAATAAAGGCTTTACTAGCATGGCACATAACGAGAACTACTGTGTAAGATATAAAGGAGACAAATCTGGCAGTTGACCTCACTGGATAATATAATTTACTTTAAATGGTAAATAAGTTTTGTTCAAAGTAATGCTTGTAAAAGGTGCCATATAACTATTAAACAGCAATTATGATCAATACATTTTTAGAACAAACATGTCAGAATTTAGGTGGAACGAGGATGACAGAGAAAGCAAGGTTTAAGCAGATGCTTTTTATTACGCCACGTTAAATGCAATTCCTCTAAATTAAGTAAAAATTCCTGGATAGATGACAAAGTGATACACATTTCCAAAAGGATAGACATACTCTATGTGGTTTGTATCTTATAGGGAACTTCTTTTATGTCTAGACACGTACTAGTTTTTCCAAACACACACTAATAGTGGACGTTAAGTCAAATTAAATCATTAAATCAAAAGCCCCATGCAAACTTGCAGACCGAAAGTCAGGACTTTTTCATTAAGCAACATTCAGCGAAGAAAAGACTTCAAATTTTGGTAACAAGTGTCCAACATGCAAAAGGAAGAGACACTGCCAGAAACTCCCATCTTTAAGAGAAAAAGAAAAAAAAAGATAGATTTTGTTTTTTTAATAAAATCCAATGTTTTACTTGGACTTGTTTTCATGTAATTACTTTGCTGTTGGACATTACTGTTTTGCTTGAAATTGACAAGATCCCTAGTCAGCCAGAAATTCCACTGACATACATGTGTATGTAGCATACAGCATAAAGCCACCTCGAAGTCCAAGTTCTAGAGCTTTGGCTCTGGAATAAAGTTAGCCATCAGCCTTCCCTTATTCAGAACATTTTCCTCCTTTTTCTTATCTATGGCATATCTAATTAAATCATGAAGCTCCCTCTAGCTCTTCAGAGAAGCTTAACTGACCGATGATCCTTTACAGTTCATTCCCATTTTCAAAAGCAATACTGAAAGAGAGTGAGAACAGTATTTCTCTTACATAATTAGTGTTCCTGTTTTCATTCAACAGTTTCCAACTCTGCAACTTGAAAGGACATGGATAATATGTGAGAACATCTGCTATGAAATAAATGAAGTTAAATACTGCTTCTTATGGTGCAGCACCCTAAAGATCTCCTTAATAATTTCCAACTTTATTCACCAAGTTCTAGTTTGAAATCTTTTGAAATGTTACATTGTTCGATAACTGAGCCATGCATGTAGTGAAACACACACACATCCATTCCACTTTCCAATTACTACATGCAACACAATGTAAAAAAGAATTATAGGCAATACTGTAGTCCCATTTCAGAACCCAAGTTTTAAGTACAGAATGTCTTAGTTCAAAACCAATTTTTTTGCATACACTGGTTTTCCAGATAACCAGTAATGCCAGTGGTAGTTTGCTGACTGTATTTTCACCCACCATAATATTTACACACAGTATTTGTAATGGCTTTTATTGTTTAATCTCCACAGCATTTCAGTATTGGATACTACGGAATTACAGTTATTTAGCAGTCTATAAATAATGTAGTTGGCATGTGCAATTGATATTTAAAATGTCTTACGACAACTGTAAAAGCCTCATTACAGATTAGCAAATCATTTTTAACAAGCAAGTTCAACTGACAAATACCAAAGCAAACCTGCAGTCCATGTTGCAAGCGTGTTTGTTTTGTTTAAATGATACACATTTAATACAATGTGCAACGAACCATCCATACAGTCTATAAATACGAAAGCAAACTCCCAAAGTAATAGGGCTATTGTGAAGGTTTCTAAAGTAAAACTAAAGGAAAAAAAAAAAAAAAGGAAAACTGAGTAACAACAGAAAGAATAGCTTACTTTCCCCTCCTCCTGCCTTTATGAGCTAGTGTCCAATTTCGTCTTTTCTGAACAGCTGTATTATCCAACTTAAGTTGCTCTGCTAATTTCAGTCCCAAAAGGACTAACTTGGAAGGCAAAAAAGTACTAGAAAAGATCAATTTGCTGGGAAAGATCAAATGAGAAAACTGTGGGGACAGCACCAGGTCAGAGTGTGAAGAACTAAGCAGACCTGTTCTTCATTAACTTAAGCTCTCTTGGGATGTCACACACTACCTGTCCATGGGCTTATTGAACCGCCTAACCCTTGTCTCTGTACCATTCTTCTGGGCACAAGTGAATCATATCCTGCTGCTGACAAGTTAGCAAGGGACTGTGGCTGCAACATGAAAGTACTTTTCTTTCTTGTCTAAATCAGGCAGATTTTTGAAAAGACGACACAGCACTGACTCGTGACATGGCAAGATGAAATGAGAGGTCTGGGCTGGTCTTCGAGCTTTGCAGATAAAAGTAATCAAATGACACTCCTGGAATGCAAATAGGCATTCTTGACTGCAGCAATTGCACAACCATGAAACATCCCTGACAGCAAGCAAGATTAGGACAAAATGTTATGTAAAGCACTGAACTCAAAAACTCACTAGAAAATTCAAACAGTAACACTTACATTTTAATATAGCGATAGTCATCTTTGCTTTTGTCTGTTCCTTTACTGTGGTTTATTGTAATCACATACCTGTCTCTCACAAACATCTCAATAATAAAAATGTATCGTGATAAACACACAGATCTGCTCAGTTTTTTGCCCTGAAATGTCAGTATTGCATTTATACAGAATAATGCACCAAGGCAGGTTTTTTTCTGCTATGTGTGTAATATGTGTGCTTAAGGAAGACTTTCACAATCCCAGGTCCTGGAAGGAGTTTCATAACTCGCTCATAAAGTATTAGTTTATAATTTACATATAGACATTCCTGCCTCTGGATCAGATAAAGAAGAATCACTTAAAATATTTAGTAAGTAAATTTTAAAATATATATGCTTTAGGAATTTAAAGCAGAACATACATAGAGCTAGATGGTCCGTTAATACTGGACAGCTTAAAATGAAACTACAGTGTATCAGACTCATATGCCCCATTAAATTTCAGATTAAAAATTCCTGCAATATTTAAGGGCAAAGAAAGTTCCACATACTTTTACAGGAACTTGGTATTCTTGTGCAGATCTGCTGATCAGGCTTATTAAATATTACTGTCCGAAACGAATTCACTAATTAAACTGTGAACATTTGTGCTATGAAACTATGACAAAAACACTACTGCATTTTAAAATTTGTCTATGGCAATGGGTTATAATACAGAGGAGAAATGGAAGATAAGGAGAAATAAAAGCACGCTTCCACTAAAAAATATTTCAATGACTGCTATGCCTGGCTAACACAGAGGTTGAGAAAAGAAATATGTAATATCCTGCTTTGATTCCCTAGTTAAAAATAGCTTCAAATCATTTTAACTGTCGGCCAGACACACACACAAAAAGACATTCATTGTCACTTTAATCCTGGGTGCACCGGATTATTACATGATGTCTTTTGTGCATCAATTTTACAACAGCTTGACTCTAGGGTAAATGGGAACCATCATAAATAGCATGCTGCTTTCAAAACCGCTTTAATTTCTGTCAGTGTTACTGTAACCACAGTCCTGGGCACATGCTGCTTTTACCCCCTCCTTTTTTTTATTTTTTTTTTTATTATTGTTGCCTACATTTGACAGTTGCATCTCCTATACTTCAATTGTGTCTATGATCACTGAAACAAGACATGTCATGTTAGGAAGAGAAGGGAAAAATACAAACTCTCCATCTCAACCTCTCCTTTCATTCAAACAGCCATACACTGTGCCTGTAGTTTTGAGTGGCTACATGTAAACATGCCAACACACACGTATATATGTATACGCACAACTGCACACATGTGTGCACGCGCTCATATGCACATCCAAGGCTCACAAGACAGAAAGGTAACATCCCTGGAGCTAGGTGACAAAAGCTGAGTGGAAGCAAGACAGGAGTCAAACAGCGATTCAACATATATCACTTCATTGAACGTGGGCTCATCACTGTTCACCACTGAGGTCAGTTCACTTGTTAATACGAACAGTGACCATTAAGCACATTAAGTGTAGCCACGGCTCTTTAAACGTGCTTGTTCTTCGTAGCTGCTTAACCCATCCTCACATCACAAACCAGAAAAACGGAGTTCAGTCAAATGAGGTCGTCAGTAACCTCGGGTTTTAGTCTTTAAGTTAAGACGCCGTTAAAGCCCAAATCCTGCTCTGCAAAACCCGTCTTTAAAGAAGTGCATCTGCAAAGCGCGTAAAATACGAAGCAGAAACTCACTCAACGTTGTTTTGGGGGAGAAGTCTCCCCTCCCTTTCACAGTCAGGGCATCAGCATAACTCTGCAAGTTCCGCTAACAATTGCTGTTTGGAGAGGAGCAAACTGCAAGCACGTGCACAACAAAAAGAAGGGAGTTACGGAGGGAAGGTGCATTCAGACTTCTGTCTCCCTGCCTCAGGCGTTGTTTCGCACGCAAAAACACAGTTCCTTAACGGGCTCTCAAAGGTTGCCTTTACGTTTTACGCAAACCTTACTGTTTTCCGAGCAGAAGGCGGTGTCCAAAAAAGATCAGACCACCGTTCTGTCCGATTCAACTTCACCTTCACTCTCCCTCCCTCCTTCTCTCCATATGCACGGATTTCTTTTTCACACTAGCACCTCATCTTCGGTGGAGGAAAGGAGGCGGTAAAAAACACGTGGCCATCCCATTTCAACCCCGAAAACTCACTTTAAAAGTTTAGCGCGACCCCTTAGTCATTTTTTCCCCGCAGCATAGGGCTGATTTATTTACTTATTATCCTATTCCTTCGCCTCGCCCCGCCGCCTGCTTATTTGAAGGCTGAAACACACCGGATAGCGAGCAGGGCTGCTTGTGTTACTGCACAATTTATTAATGAAATCAAACCAACAGTAAAGGCTAGAATGAAAACGAAAGGCTGCTGGAAACTTCTTACCATCTCTGCATGCTGGTTGTCAAGTGCACCCCCTGTCTCTCGATCTCCTCTCAGCGGCAGTGCCTGCACCCTTCCTTCTGCCGCTGCACTCTCAGCGCCTCTTTCCTCTCTTCCCCCTTTCCCTCCGTCTCTCCCCGCCACACGCAACTTTCCTCCCCCTCTCCCGTCTCTCTCTCACCCTCGCACCTTCAGGTGACCTGAACTAAAACTCAGAGATTTTGTTGTTGTTGTTGTTTTAAAAAAAAAAGCAACAAAAAGGGTGCCCCGCTCAGAGACGAGAACAAGGGCAGCGGTGGCCGGAGTCCCCCTCTCTCCCCCTCCTCCCCACGCCCTCCTCTGGCTCCTCCAAAACTTCAGCCCCCGAAGTTCAGCCCGAGCAGCAGAAAGAAAGCGAGAGAGAAAGAGCTTTTCAGCGGAGAAGCCGAAAGTGATGGGAGGGGAGGGAGGGACCCGGGCTCGGGTCGGAGCCTCCACAGGTTGGTTTGTTGTTGTTGTTGTCGGGCTGTTTGGCTGCGGGCGGGGGAGGCGGCGGGGGCTGCGCGAAGCCGCTGCGGGCGGACAGCGCCGCTCCCTCCCCGCGTCCGGAGGGAAGAAGGGAAAGAGTGCTGGGATGGGGGGGGGGGGCTGGGTGCAAAGAAACAACCCCGTCCGCCTTGTCCCTTCCCCGCCCAGACTGTGCGCCGCACGGGGGCCGCCCGCGCCCAGCTGTCAGCCGCCCGGCCGCCCCCTCCGCGCAGCGGCTTCTCCGCTGCCTTATCAGCTCCAGGCGCCACTGGAGCGCGGGGAAAGGCGGAGGGAGGGCTGGGACAGGCGCAGCACGGGTAGGGGGAGGGAGGGGGGTGCTGGGAGGAGGCTGTTGGGGGGGAGAAGGGGAAGTGTTAGAAGGGAAGCGAAAAGTTAGATAAATGTAAAGTTTTCGCTCGTGCTGCCGTTTTCCCGCTTCCCACCCATTGCTCCATCAGGTCCCGGGGCTCTCGCTCCGCGGCGGCGGCTGCTGCTGCTCGGTGTGGGATCTGAATAAATTTTTGTGAAAGGGTGGGATTTTTTTTTTTTTTTTTTTTTGGGTTGGGGTTGGGTTGCGGGCGGAGGGAGCGGGAGGAAGGCGGGAGGAGGTGAGCCGTCACGGTTGTACGTTCGCAGGGAGCAAGACAAGAGTCACACACATCTGTGTGTGACACGGAGCCAAGCGGAGCGAAACCCGGCCCCGGCGGGTCCCGCTGCGCACGCAGCTCAGCGGCGGCGGGCGGGAAGGAGGGAGGATGGGCTGCGCGGCGCCCGCCCCTCTCCCGGTGCCTTCCCGAGCCCCGGTGCGACCTTTGTCCGCGGAAAAATGAGGGGCGGGTACCCGGTGGGGCGGCTCCACAAAGGGAAGATGCGAGAAGAGCTTCATCTGCGGGTAGCGGTATCCGAGCGCGCCCGGGCATCCCTCGTGTCCCGCCTGGGGAGGCGCCGAGGGTCGCCAGAGCTGTCGCTTCCTCGGGCAGCGTGAAAACACGAGATTAGGATCTTTACAGTGAAAGGCAGAACTTTTCAGGTGGCGTGAGATGCAAAACGCTGGGAGGTTTTTAACCCCGCATCTGCCCTGGTGTGGCTGGGCACCGATAACCCGGCAGGCACTGAGACAACAGGAGATGGGTTGAGTCTAAGAAATAGGTAGCTGCTTGGTACTTCTGGCATCTCCCGAGGCTGCTATGGACAGCAGTTCTTGATGCCATCAACTGCGTGTCCTTGTGACGCGTTTCCACGCGCTTCACCAAGTTTTGCAGTCTTTGTGCGTTTCCTATGCCTGTTGTAAGAGAGAAAGGTAAATTCATGGAATCAGAATAGTTTGGGTTGGAAGGAACCTAAGGTCATCAAGTTCCACCCCCCTCACCCACGCCCCCGCAATGGGAAGGGACACATTCCACAGTTGCTTATATTAGAAGCAAAACCAGGTTTAAAAAATAAAACGAAATATTGTGTGTATCTCAGTGTTAACTACGTTTCTGTGGAAATTTCATCCTGTTTTCTGGGTCCATCATATACCTTCGTTAGGCATAATACATATCAGCTTATGGACAGGATTTGCTTTGTCCACGCTTCATCAGGATTAGTTTTGATCCTTGAGCTGTAGAGGGCATATTTCAGGCTCAGACGATTATTCAAAAGGATTTGGGTGGGTTGTTTTTTTTTTCCAGGATTTTGCAGTTTTTTACACAAGTAACATGATCAGGAAAGGTTTTGAATAACTTGGGGTCAGTCTAAAAAAAATCACAGCACTAATTAAGGCATGATTTGATATGTTGTCTGTCAAAGTTGGAAGTTAAAAAAAGAAAAAAGCTAGTTAATTATTCCAGAGTCACTTTTTATGGTACATAAAAACGCGTTTGCTCTTTTGAACCAGTGAAGGGCCAAGTAGTTGCCAAAAAATTGTGTTGACACAGCCCCCTAGTGGTTAAAGCCTTCACGATTTCACGTGGTGCCTTCTGACACAGGGGAGAGAGGAGAGTCCAGGCTGGCTGGGTGCACATGGAAAACAAAGCTGTGTAACCTCAGCTCGCAGAAGGCACGGTCACCAGCTAGAATAAAGAGTTGGTTTGCCCAATACGAGGCTAGTCTTTACTATGCAGGTACACAAAAGTGAATCAAAGGCTATAAACAGTTACAGCTTTGTGAAAGAAAGGGCTTGCAGCAGGTAAACAGCCATTCAACTGTGGGTAAAACCAGCTTTCCTTACTACTTTGGATAAGTGAGGCTTTTTCTACCTGAGGCTGGGCATTTGGAGGAGATATACCTATATTCACCAAATCAGTAGATTACAGTAGCTATACGATATAACACACAATAAAAAAAAAATCTGAAAAAGTGTTAGGTATAAAACAATAATTAGTGGTTTACAGTTACTTTATTTTTAAAGATTTTAAGTAATTTTAAAGTGATAAAATCTCACTGATTCATTCCTTTGTTATCTTGTTTGATATTTAATGGAGTCTTTTAAAACCTCCTTTTTTTTCCCCTTCTACCTGTCAATAAGCCAGTGGCTTTTGTATTGACAGTATATTACAGCATCTTGAAAGCTGCTGAGGAGGTAAAATAGCTGGAGGCAACTTGGCTGTCGGGAGTTCTGATTCTTGGGTTGACAGCATGGGATTACAGGATAAACATTGTGGAATAAGACATTTCTGCTCAAAGGATCAGCAGCAAAATAGCTATCTGGTGACATTTGAATATACATCATCATTATACTTCAGACTGAGCTTGCTCCAAGCTTTTTAGAAATTTTGCATCTTTCAGAATCGTACTTTCAGTCACATGCACAGCAGGGTTTTAGATTTGCATTCAGTTCTTGCTTTCAAATTTGCTTACCGTGTGGTATGTTCTGAGATAATCCTAAAAAAATTGGGCCCTTGTAAAAAACACTATACCATCCATCTGCACAGTGACTTTTGTTTCTGAATATTGCTGCAGTGACTGTGACACCACCACGCATCATAGATACTTCAGGAAATGACATATCTTTACTAGTAGTTCACTAAACACCTCAAAAGAAAGCATACAAACTCGAGTTGTGTTACAGGACTGTCTTATAACAAAGCATGTCATTATCTTACATTTTTGAGATTTTATGTAAACTTTCAGGGAGTAGGAGCAAATCATTAACTTTTCTTGCTTTTTAGACTAATGATATTTATTAGTGAAGAGAGCAATGTCTCTTAACAGTTTCAGCCTCAGCAACAGGACTATCTACTCCATACAGCAAATAGTTTGTCACTGTTGTCTTATTTCAAAAGTAGATACAAACACCATAAAGAATTAGTAATAGTCATTGGTCTGAGATTAATTAGCATGAACTAAGTTAGAAAAATATTTTTCTTCACTTTTATTTTGATCTTCTGGATTGGACCACTGCGTAGGTAGTGCAGCTTGAGAGGAATGCAAATTGTAATGCCTCCAGAGTGTGATATTTCTCTGCAGTCTTGATCTTCTTTCTCACTGAAGGAATTAGTGGTTCACTTGAATCTCCTGCCCGTTTTGCAAACCCGAAGGTGCAGTCCAGAGGAGGTGCCCAGCCAACAAAGCAGAGGTGGGACATCAGGCTTAGTAGCCTATAAAGGGCAAAAGCAACATGTCAGACTGAAATCCTCCCTATTTTGACGAGTGACAAGGTGAGGAAGAATGCTTCTCTCTACAGAGTAGTATAATTGAAACCTAAATGAAAAACCAGTTCACCAGTAGCAGGAATCTCCAAAAGAGAAACGATGCCCAGTCCTGAAGTTAAAACCTGTTTTCTGTCGTCCACAGCTAGTAAGAGGGAAAAGAATCTGTTTCAGCGTAAACATTTGAGACCAATACCAATTCAAAGTCCAGATTAGGACCAGATTAGGTTACTCATTTTATTGAGAAATATGGCTGTAATATCCATATTTATACTGAACACTTATATTAAGTTCCTGTGATGAGTATTACTCTGCAATAGGTGGCATGGCTTCTAGCATGACTTGCAGAAGATCTGGGCTCCAACTTCCCATTACTGATTTCCTTATTCCTTTTTTTCATTTTTCTTTTTTTTATTCCTCTCTTTTTTAGATGTTTTTATTTGAGTTTTATCTAGTTAGCCTGTCAGATTCTGACATTTTGGGAGAACTTCAACTGGTTTTAAGTATGTAACTAGGGAAGAATATTTGTTGTGGATTTATTGTAAAAAAATGAGTCTAATTATTTCCCTGGGAAACTAAAACTTTCTCATATTATAGAGCAAAAGTTTGCAATTTGACCCGATGTAGGCAGAGCTTGAGGGATACTACTTCTGAAGGAGTTCACCTAAACTTAGCTATGACCACAGGGACCTGAGATTGGAAGTGAAAAACTAGTGACCAACTGTAAACATTTTGTTTAATGTGAGTTGCCCAGGATTACACAGGAGCTTAGAGACAGGGGTGGAATCAAATTCTCCAGCATGGAATTTAACTTCATCTGCTTTCACTTTAGGTATGTCTTTTTTTTCCTTCCTCATTCATCACACATCTTAAAAATTCAGCAGTAGATTAAGCAAGTGTTAAGAAAGAAGCATCGTTCATTATGCAGACGCTCGTTTTCATTTACAGAATATCACCCATTCTGTGTACTTGACACAGACCTCGCAGGGAGGAGACAGTACATGATCATATAATTTCAGACATTGTGTACGCATCACCTGAAAGGGCTGAATTAAGGTTGTGTAGACAATTGTAATTATAACATTTCTTAACTTTTGAACAGATAACATTCTAATCCCTGTTAACCAACTGACAAAAGTCACTATAAAGTTAATGAAAGCATGTCAGACAATAATACTGATACTTTAATGTTCTGAGTCAAGAAGCATTTTTGTCATTCACGAAGTGAATTTAAGACCAGCTAATTATGTTTCCCTTGCCTCTTGCACTAAAATACTGGAGATAATTCAAAGTCATTCCAGCACTTAAGTATTGCTATGTCTTGGAGATGAAAAAAGGTTGTCTACAGCGTATCCATCTTTTTTCTTTTTGTACCATATCCTCTGTACCCAATCTTTTCTAATTCTCTTTTAGAGGTTGCTACTTTACAGTTTGATTTATCCTAAACTTTCCCAAACACATTAGCAGATGCTCTTCAAGACAAATGTGCTTCCAGTACTTCATGAGCTCAGCTGAAAGAATTTTTATTAAAAGCAATAGATATAGGTGTTCTCCAATAGATAAAATAGATATTTGTGGTTCTCCAATAGCCTTTGTAAGGGACATTAGAAAATTTTAAACATAAGCATAGAAACAAAAATGTTCAGCCCACTTTAGAGACGAAGAGCATGAGGTGTGGTGTGTTCCAAAAACTTGCTTAAAGTAGCAAAGTAATGAAAAAATTACGTATTTTGGGTCTATTTGCTAGTCCTATGGTCATCCTTTCTCCAGTAAGCATACACACATTTACATTTAAAAGCTCTCTAGATTGAAGTTTCTTCTTTGTTGTCTCTTCTAATATCTGTCCATCAAAACTGTTTTCTATAGCTTAGTAATTGCTAGTCAGAGACCACACATAGTGTTCTATATGCATTCTGGAGTGTGTCTCAGCTTATCTCATATAACACTTGGTGTTTTTCCCAAGTGAATCTCAATGCTGTTCAGTTCTCTTAGTGTGTTACCATTTGTTTTCCTTATATTACGACAGTCAGAAGTGATTGCCTTGGAGAGTTAGTAAAGGCATGATGGGAAAGTCTCTCTTTTTGTTAGCCAGTCTAAATGCTTCAGTCTTGAACATTAATTTTTGATAGGGTTTTACTTCTTTTATCCTGATATCTTATAATGAGTATTTGTGCACTTAGCTTGCTTTCATAATTTAGTTGCAACAAATAAAATGCCCCAGTCACAGCTAGTAGTGATTGGTAGCTCAGTAACCCTAAAGCCACAAAAGCATCAAAAAGGAAATCTTCCAACCCTGGTCAGGCCCACGGATTATTATCCTCTATTGATTTTCCAAGTAGGTAGTAATGAAATCCATACAAGAAATCTAAGGGCAATTAAAAGGGACTTCAGGGGCTTGAGACATATGGTGAAGAGATTGGGGGCACAAGTAGTGCTCTTTCATTCCAACTACAGGAAACTACAAGGGGAGGAGTAGGAAGACCCAAGAAATGAATACATGGCTCTGAACCTGGTGTAAGCAGCAAATTTTGGGTTCTTTGATCATGAGTTGGCCTACATAGTACCAGACTTGCTGTCCAAGGATAGCATACACTTGTCCCTAAAGGGCAAAAGAATAATTACCAAGAAGCTAGCAGGGCTCATTAATAGAGCTTTAAAGTAAGTGTGAAGAGGGGTGGGGGCAAAACTGCGCTTGATAGAAAAAAGCCTCGGAATGGCACTCCATTGTCTGGGGAATTGTATCCTGGTGAGGACATTTGGTCTGCCACCTTAGAGGAAGTGGGGGATAGCAATTCAGATCTCAGCACAGATGTAAAGATTAATGATAAGTTAGAAAATTCAGTGAGCAGTCACTTGAGAACTGCAACTGTTCCCCTCAGAAGTATAGTGGGATCAACAGCCCAGCTGAAAGGCATCTACACCAATGCACACAGCATGGGCAATAAACAAGAGACACTAGAAGTTAGTGTAAGGCAGGACGACTACAATATAATTGCTGTCACAGAAACATGGTGAGGTGATTCACATAACTGGAGTGTTGCTATGTCTGGTTATAAACTCCTCAGGCGGAACAGGCGAGGAAGGTGATGCAGTTGGGTAGCCCTGTATTTTAGAGAGTGTTTACATAGCCTAGAGCTTAGTGATATTAATGATAGAGTTGAGTGCCTACGGGTAAAATCAGCAGAGCATTTAACAAGGTAGATATTGTGGTGGGAGTCTGCTACAGACCACCCAGCCAGGAAGAAGAGGCTGATGAGTTATTCTACAAGCAACTGGGAGAAGCCTTGCAATCGCCAGCCCTTGTCCTTGTGGGAGACTTCAGCTGTCTTGATGGAAGTGTAATACAGCAGAAAGGAAACAATCTAGGAGGCTTCTGGAGTGTATGGAAGACAACTTCCTGACACAACTGCTAAGTGAGACCTGCTGTTTGTGAACAGAGAAGACCTTGTGGGAGATGTGATGGCTGGAGGTTGCCTGGGACACAGCAATCACAAGATAATGAATTCTCAGTTCTAGGAGAAGTGAGGAGGGGGTCAGCAGACACACTCTCTGCTGGGTAAAAGCTGGCCAGATGGCCAGGCCCAAAGAGTGGTGGTGAATGGAGCTAAATCCAGTTGAAGGCTGGTCACAAGTGGTGTCCCCCAGGGCTCAGTGCTGGATCCAATTCTGTTCAATATCTTTATCAATGACCGGGGCGGGGGGGGGGGGGGAGGGGGGTGTGGGGGGAAAGGGGATTGAATGTACCCTTAGTAAATTTTTGGATGACACTAAGCTAGGAGGAAGTGTCAATGTGCTAGAGGGTAGGGAGGCTCTGTGGAGGGATCTGAGCAGCCTGGATCCATGGCCTGAGGCCAACGGGATAAGATTTAACAAGGCCAAGTGCCAAGTCCTGCCGTTGGGACACAGCAACTTGGTGCAGCACTACAGGCTTGGGGAAGAGTGGCTGGAAAGCTGCCTAGAGGAGTAGGGACCTGAGGGTGTTGGTTGACAGCTGACTGAACATGAGCCAGCAGTGTGCCCAGGTGGCCAAGAAGGCCAATGGCATCTTGGCTTGTATCAGAAATGGCGTGACCAGCAGGTCCAGGGAGGTGATTCTGCCCCTGTATTCAGCACTGGTGAGGCTGAACCTCAAATACTGTGTTCAGTTTTAGGCCTCTCAGTAAAAGAAAGACATTAACATCCCAGCGCATGTCCAGAGAGGAGCAACAAAGCTGGTGAAGGGACTGGAGAACAAGTATTATGAGAAGTGTTTGGATTTCTAGGCTATACAACTGGGGTTGTATAGCCTAGAAAAGAGGAGGCTGAGGGAGGAGACTTTATTACTGTCTACAACTACCTGAAAGGAGGTTGTAGAGAGTTGGGTGTTGATCTGTTTGCCCAAGCAATAGGTGATGGGGCGAAAGAGAATGGCCTCAAGCTGTGTCAGGGGAGATTCAGATTGGACATTAGGAAAACCTTCTTCACTAGAAAGGTTATCAGGCACTGGAACAGTCTGCCCAGGGAGGTGGTTGAGTACCCATCCGTGGAGGGGTTTAAAAGACAGGTAGATGAAGTGCTTAGTGATATGGTTTAGCAGTGGACAGGTATGGTTGGGCTTGATGATCTCAGAGGTCGTTTCCAACCTAGTGATTCTATGATAATATTGCAGGACGAGTCGGGAAATCTGTCATGTCCAGTCTTGAAAGATCACTGCTAAAATTTCCTGATTTTTAGCAGAACAATTTTTCTGTTCTTTACACAGGGCGTAAAATGAGACTTAAAATGGATGTGGCAACCTAAGCTGAATACAGTACTGAACATTAAAGGAGTCTTTAAATAATGGAGCATGATTTTTCATGCATCGTAACTTCTTTATGTTCTTGTTTCTTTCGTAATTGCTTCAGATATTAAAGTACAATTTGATCTGCCTGTCAAGAGAAAGAAAAGAAGGCAGAAAAATTGACAGCTTGATCCTTGCCTTCTTTCCAAAAACCAGCTTTTAGATTTTTGACCTCTCCTAGCAGATGATTCAGCTACTGTAACTGCAAATATTTAATCGGTCTTGTTTGAACTTGAGCTTGGTTATAAGCCTCACATCCAAAGGTCTAGTTAGAATGGCAGGTACTCTCACTGCTTTTTAGTACAAATACTTTTTTTTGAGGGCATCTACTAGACTTTTTGTTTTTTCTTTTTTCTTTTACCACATTGTGGCCAGGAGCGATTGCAAAAAGAGGGTGTTGACTTCATAACAGGCATTGCTTAAAATCTGAGGAACCTGGAGAAAGCAGGAATTAAAATACTGTGTACAAAAACTACTTTGCTTTTTACAGTACATTTCCCTTCATGTACTTCTGTCACTTGATTGCAAGCCAAATACCACTTGGAATTGGCAGTGCTATCCAGATAGGATTTTGTTTTTCTCCTTCAGCTGCCCCAATATCAGTTCATTTGATTTCACATCCAAAGGATTGGTCTTGGGCCTTAAACAAATCTCTCCAAGTCTGTGGATGTCCTAGGAGTGTTTTCTGAAATAAAAAAAATAAAATTGACCCTACTTGTGTGTATAGAGTGATATATGTAGGAAATGAATATAAGGAATTTGTTCCATGGGTGGACAAGGAGAATAAGAGAAATAGTAAACTGTTGGATAAATGGTTCTTTTTAATATCTCAAAATATTTTAAAGTCAATTCAGAATTCAAATGTGGTTCTTGCAGCATTCATAATTCGTCTAGCTGGTGAGTTTCAGTTATGCAGGGCGGGAAAGTCTTTAATTACATTTTATTTCAAGGATAGAAAAACGTGACTTTCTGCAATAAAAGTTGGTTTACAAATGTGCTTAAAGAGACTTCCTATAATTCACCCTACCAGTACTGCCACTGAGCACCTGTCTTAGATGAGAGATGGATGTGAGCAGGCCAGGGCAATGGTTCTAAAAAAGAGGCAAAGGTAGTTACCATTTGAAGGACTGCAGGAAACTCTTCCTTGTGAAATACTGTCCCATAAAGGCTGGCTACTCTTAGAACATGGCATTGAGCCTATAGCAGATGACATTCTCTTTGTGAATTTATGCTGTATATGGTGAACATTTTAATTTTACAATCTATTTGTAATTTCTGGATACATCTGAAAATCTTTTGTATGCCTGTATCCTCTGCCTTACGACTTCTACAAACAAATACACAAATATACAAGTAAAAGACATTTTATATACACAAGTTGGTAGCACTCTGGTTGTCTTTGTGATATAGACACCATCACCTTAAATGTTCTAGTACTCAGAAGCTTAGAACAATTATAATAGTTGTTGCAACAAAATGGCGCCCATATAAGGACACTCCCAACTGTCAGGCCCATCGTACTCTGTAAAAACAGCTTTAAAACAAAACCTGTACCAGTCCAAACTGGTAACATTGTTCCAAAGATCATGGTGATGAGCTCTGGTTCCCTCTGCCTGACCTGTTTCTGCCAATTAATGCGTATGGCCCCGGTAGCAAACTACATATACTGCAACTAAGGAAGAAATGCTACAGGCTCTGAGATAAGATCTATGACAAGTGCTAGAAAATCAAGATCTCAGTAGCATTCATTTGGCATCTTTGGTTCGATGACATGACTGGCAAATAAAATACTTGAACTTAAATTATCAGCTTTACTGCTCCATAGCCTGTAACTGAATAATCACAGAATTAGCTGACTCTTCAGGTACATATGCCTGGCAGCTACAGACTAGTAGGTTTTGGTTGTGTGGAAAGTACATGAACCCAAGCTTTTTTGTCAGTGCCGCCCATAACTTTATTGCTATTTCCTGTTTCAGTCTTTATTAATATAGGATAGTTTAGGGTTTCAATATGTTTTTCACTCTTTTCTTTTTCTTTTTCCCCTGAAAGTTTAAAGAATGGTTGAAATACAGTCCGAGTCACATTTTTTAAAAGGATGCTGGATAGTTACTGTCTGCATTCTTCTAACTTATTTCACATATTTCTCTTAAAAGGCAAAAAGCACTTGAAACTTCTCCATATTCTTTGTGTTCTTATTCCTTCACAGACCACACACACACGGAAATGTTTTGTAAGACATGTTGATAGAATTGAAATAATTACTTAAAAGTGGGAGGTAAAATAAATTCTGTATATAAAAGGAAGGATGATCTTTAATTGGAGAGCCACAGCAGAGGAAAAACACAGACATCTGGTCCTTCATGTAGAGTTTTAGGAGGCAGTTATTCTGGAAATCTGTTTTAGAAGTTTACTTATGGATACATTTTTCCAGACTCCAAAGGAAAATGCTGTCCATTAGGAGTGCAACTAGCTCA
This sequence comes from Clamator glandarius, assembly GCA_033459285.1. NCBI lineage: Eukaryota > Metazoa > Chordata > Aves > Cuculiformes > Cuculidae > Clamator > Clamator glandarius. The sequence goes on along the minus strand of JAUNZM010000911.1, from coordinate 216,916 downwards.
GAATACCTCATTTTTTAACAGAGGGGCATCAAAACAAATATATAATGAGCTACTTCTTGCTCTCATAATACTTCACTCTCTATTTCACTTATTAAAAATTATTTTACTCATCTCCAACTTTAAAGCACTTTGTAACATTATTATAAAGGCTAGGCTAATAATTTAGGTTCCAAATTTAATCACTAATTCCAGGAAAAAATATATGTAAATATAAAGTAGCACCAGGTTACTGGTATTGTGCCTTTTAGATGAAAAGCAGGTACTGTAATGCCAAGAAGGAGACAGAATCCATTCAGCAACAGCAGTCTATATGATCAACAGAGGTGTTATTTCACTTGAAAGGGTATATGTGCAGTCTGTATGTGGCCTTGTATTCATGGCACTGCAGAGTTTTACATCTGGATGAAATCTCAGGACTTCTAATCTGCTTTGAGACAGGATTAATATGTGTAAAACAACTCTTAAGAGATGTTAGTCCATAATTTTCAAAAACAAGAAATCCCACTCTGCCCTCCATAGTGGCTTACTCCAGTACTCCACTAGCTGTAATGTTAGATTTTAGCAATAGCTAAGCAATTTTTTTCCCCTTATAAATAAACTGATTACTTCTTGTCCTATCCTAGACAGTCTTCATAGCAGGCTTTTGAACACTGGAAAACCCTTATAGTGTTCTTTTACAGACCTCTCCTTCCCCCATAGACCAAACAATGGCATTTCCTTCAAGCATTCTTCATAGTTTGTATTTCTGAGAATTGTTAGCACCCATTTTGCTTTTCACTGAGTACTACTCAACTTTCCATAAATGTCAACAAATTCACTGGAGTGATTTGCAAATAGTTGTCTACCTGAAGCCTCCGATGTCCAGAGACAATAGAGGAAGTACTTCACGTGTTTTATATACAATGTTCTTGATAACGCAGCTCAAAATGGGATTTCCTTTTTAATGTCAAACTGATCTGGTCAGTTTACATTCCGCTCTAACTTATCTCCCAACACATATTACTGTGATCTACAATATCCAAGATGCTAGTCCTTTTTTCTTATTATTTGATTTTTACTTTACTCTATGTTGTGCTTTACCAGTTACTTTTCAACAATCCCTTCTTGAATGCTTTCAGTCAATCTTCTCCAGCCTGGAGAAGAGGAGGCTGAGGGGAGACCTTATTACTCTGTACAACTACCTGAAGGGAGGTTGTGGAGAGGAGGGAGCTGGCCTCTTCTCCCAAGTGACAGGGGACAGGACGAGAGGGAATGACCTCAAGCTCCACCAGGGGAGATTTAGGCTTGAGATTAGGAAGAAGTTCTTCACGGAGAGGGTGGTTAGGCATTGGAACGGTCTGCCAAGGGAGGTGGTTGAGTCACTGTCCCTGGAGGTGTTTAAGGTTAGGGTAGACGAGGTGCTTAAGAGCATGATTTAGGGATTGGTGGGAATGGTTGGACTTGACGATCCAGTGGGTTTCTTCCAACCTGGTCATTTTGTGATTCTGTGATTCTGTGAATCATGACCAGGTTAAACCTTAGTTTCAGTTTCTGTAACCTTTTCTAGCTAATCGCTATCTGTAGTTTTTAAACATATAAAATATGCTTTACTCTGCCACCAAAATTGTTACTAAAATTAGGATCAAACTTACTGTCAAAATTCCTCAGTTTGAATAAGCCATGCCAAGTGTTTCCAGATGCAAATAAGCCAACTAGTTGTGACTCTGCTGAACCAAAGATTGCCAGCTCAGTTACCAAAGCAGTACATATGTTATCAAGTAGGACAGAAGTTGAGCTAATAAATGCTTTTATGTGACTCTTGAAACCCATTGCAGACAGCCTGGTATCTCTATGCAGAATTAGCTTGTATCCTGAAAAGCTTACCCATTCAGGTTTAGCTACAGACGTGCCAAGAAAGCACAGTGGATTTACACTGACAAACCAGTAAAGACTTGTGCATTCTTCTCTGAAAACTACTATCTAAGGCGTATCCGGTTGAACAGTTTTTGAGGATGGTCAAGTCCAAGCTGACTTGACATAGAGCTATGAATTCATTTAACATTAATAAAAACTAGACCATCCATACTGATGTATTCTCAAGTTTGAAAAAATTATTTGAAATTTCTTGGTATTTCGTGCATGGCCCTCCTCTTTGTAAAATCACCCTAAGAAGAGCAATGATTCTGTGATCTTCGGAGATTTGTGGATGGAAGATGTTACATAAGCATGAATATAGCTGTCTGTTTGGTCTAGTATGCAAAAGCAGGGAATCAAATTGAAGTCTTTTGCACTGTCTTGCAGACCACTAACCACAGTAAAAGTATTTGGCTGGCCCGAAACTAACATGTGATACTTAAGTCATATCCAGACTGGGGATTTCTTGAATCACTCTGTTCTCAGGAAGCAATAATTTTTTGAGTGATCACACGATGATTGTTTTGTTGTCTTCTAAATTTTTTCAGATACTAGTTGTGATTACAGTATGAAATAAGAGATCTCTCCAGTGTATATTCATTAAATACATCTCATATCACAGCCAAAATTCTAAATTTGTGAAACTTATAGGCCTGTCTGTTTAGAGTAGAAAAGTATTTGTTTGCAGAAATGTGTTTATGTAAGCAACAAGTATAAAGTCAAACAGCAGAATTAGACAGCTTTCAGGTAAAGACTGCCCCAAAATACATGACACTTGCAATGCGTACATATATAATAGAAGAAATTAGTTTGTCTTGTGCAGACAGTACTAGGCATCTTAATTTGACTTTTAAAAATTGTTCAGCCTTTAAAATGGGTTACAGTATTTTTTTTTTAGTACAGACCCTCAAGAATAAAATTTTCAAGCTTTGCAAGAAACACAACCAAACAGCACACAAACAAAAGTATAGATCTGCAAATTAAATATGCTAGGTAGGTCAAGAATATTAAATAATTTCACCCCATGCTTTATTGCAGAACTTGGGCAGTATTTAACAGGGAATGAGTACACTTCATCCCCTCTTGGTAATTTGTGTTGATGTTCGTGTGTCCTATGCACTTCTCTCAATCATCTGTCATTAAGATCAGTTCTACTGGCAGTCAGGTTTCCATGCTGAGAACAAGGAGGGAAAATAGTTATGATTAAAGAGACATATTGCTGCTATTACTGACCCTGAATGGTTTATTTTGGACACACTAGATTATGACTTTCTTTTTTTTTATTTCCCACTTTGGGGTAAAAGTCTGGGTGTGTACTTGAAAAAACAGAGAATGCCCATGTGTTATCTGTCTACAGTTTAGGTAGTATAGCATATCTGAGATAGACAGCAAAATTGAAAACCATGTTGTTGTTGCTGTTGATTGTAATTTGTAGTACATGTATTTACTTTGATTTGAACAAACATAGGGCTCTTTTAGTGTCAGGGACCAAAATCAAATTGACACTAAGTCCTATTCTATACTTTAAAATAAATTTCTGACTCCATCATTTTTATTACCTTATTTTTTATGGTACATTAAAATAAATTCTTTCTGATTTGCCTTATTAACAGTGACAGCAAGGTAAATAAGTGAAAGCAGATAGAATCCATAATTCCGTTGAATACGCGAAGCCAGCAAAAGTAGTTTCTTCTAGTTCTTTTAGAAGTCTAGACTCTTAGAACTAGTAGTCCATTTCAGGAAATAAACTACTTTGCAAACACTTTTGGGAAGTTTATGTTGATGTTGTCTAATATTGCAGGTTACACATCCTTAGCAGATTGTTCACAGGCAAAACTATATTGATGTTTAATTATAAGCAGATAGTTTAGAGAACACCTGTTGACACCAATCATTTAATACTTAGCAACACTGACTCAGGCACTTAGTTTCATCTTGCTGCAGAATTTCTTCTGAGTGCTTGGAATTGTTTAGAATAGCTTGTCCTGATATATTTTGCCTTCAATACTGATCTAAGACTTCCAAGTTGCTTGTTTAACTAAATGCTTACTCTTCTAGTTCTGCCATTTTCTCTGTTAACATTTGCTTCTTCTCCAGTCACTGCAGACAGCTGTATTCTCAAGCTCTCTCCACTTCTTCCTCTGCTCTCCATGTTAGATAGTATAATCTCCAACAACTAGTAACATTAAGTACAACTTCTCTTTTAACCCTCAAGCCACTTATCTTTCACTCTCTCCCTTTCCATCCTGAGACAGAATTTTTTCCATGAATTAAAAATAAGGAAAATGATGAAGTATTTAGCTGAAACAAAACTGCCATGGAAATATATAAATTATTGCACTCATTTTCCAGATAAAATAATTTATATATTACCTTGGTAAATATATCTCTTATTTTGGAGCTCCTTTTAGTACTGGCAAACACGTCTTCTGGATCAAAGATGCTGTCATCTTAACTTATAAATTCTTTGCATCAGCAAAAGTACTTTTCAAGATTGAATTTATTTTTCAATATCAACAAAGATGCTATTCACAACCAGAGGTACGTAACAAATCTGGAAATACTAGAAGCAGTTATTGCAGAGGAGGAATGTCTCAGGGGGCACCTCAGGGATTCTTGAGAAAGTTGGATTCAATTTTGCTTTCCTCCTTATTCTTGTTCTGTGACCTCAGCCAAGTTACAGACTCATTGTGGTTCAGTTCCTCCTATGTGAAATGGGTGGTATTAGAATTTTCCATCTTATGGGAGTTGAGGGATGTACACTCCGCTAAACCTATGGGGTGAAGACACTGGTCATTAAATATACAATGGCTCCTTCCCCAAGGCTGTCGGGACGAAGAACATTTTTCTAACATCCAACCTGAAACATCCCCTGGCACGTCTTCCTGCTATCCCTGCCACAGTCCTGGTGCCTGCTCCTCCTCCTCCTTCCTTTGTGAGAAATCTAGCAAACTGCCTTGAAGCCTCCCCTCAGCCTTCTCCAGGCTGAACAGACCGAGTGACTTCAACCACTGCTCATTCTGAGAGAGCTGAGAGAGCTGAGGTTGTTTAGCCTGGAGAAGAGGAGGCTGAGGGGAGACCTTATTACTCTCTACAACTACCTGAAGGGAGGTTGTGGAGAGGAGGGAGCTGGCCTCTTCTCCCAGATGACAGGGTACAGGACGAGAGGGAATGGCCTCAGGCTCTGCCAGGGGAGGTTCAGGCTGAACATTAGGAAAAGTTTTTTCACAGAAAGGGTCATTGGGCACTAGAACAGGCTGCCCAGGGAGGTGGTTGAGTCACCTTCCTTGGAGGTGTTTAAGGGACGGGTGGATGAGATGCTGAGGAGCATGGTTTAGTGTTTCATAGGAATGGTTGGACTTGATGATCCGGTGGGTCACTTCCAACCTGGCAATTCTATGATTCTATACTCCACTGGAAAAGTGCAGCTTTAATAAAAACATTTCATCTGTACAGGAGATCAAGCTTTCTTTGTCAATCTTTCTTTGCAAATGTTAGCAATTTCTGCTCCAAACACAACTTCTTCAAATACAAGGTGCATTTCCTGACTCTGTTGCATCTAGGGTAAACATACGACAGGGCAAATTTTTACATAGTTTTAGAAATATTCCAAGTATGCTGTTCTGCTCCTAGAGAGAGGTTGAGAGACACAAATTGCATTGCTGAGAGGCTGCTGAGACACAGTTGTAAGAAGAGTAACAAAAAAGCTCTGTATGGAAACTGTTTAATGCCTTGCAGCAGTGGCAGACAAATTGCAATTACAATGGAGACCTCCACACAGGAAAGACATGAATGTGTTAGAGCAAGTCCAGAGGATGGCCACAAAGATGATCAGAGGACTGAAGCACCTCCACTGTGAGGACAGGCTTAGAGAGCTGGGGTTGTTCAGCCTAAAGAAGAGAAGGCTGCGAGGAGACCTTATAGCAGACTTTAGTGCTTAAAGGGATCCTATAGGAGGGATGGGGAGGGGCTCTTTATCAGGGAGTGTAGTGATAGGATGAGGGGTAATGTTTTTAAGCTGAAGGAGGGGAGCTTTAGAATAGATATTAGAAAGAAATTTTTTACTGTGAGGGTGGTGAGGCGCTGGCACAGGTTTCTCAGAGAAGTTGTGCATGCCGCATACCCAGAGATGTTCAATGCTTTGAGCAACCTGATGCAGTGGGAGGTGTCCCTGGCAATGGCAGGGGGATTGGAACTAAATGATCTTTAAGGTCACTTCCAATACAAACCATTCTGTGATTCTATGCAAGGCAACCTAAAGTTTGTGATGTCCGTTGTTAAATGAAAGAGAAATATTGAACATGTAGAAGAGATAAAGTTGTATAAGTGCTTGCATATGAAATAAAAAGGAATGGACAGCAGAGAGGGATACATACTCTCTGTCTTTATTTCTGCTTTTCACTTTTTATATAATTTTTGCAAGTGAAAAGTAGTATCTGATTAATCTATTTCAGGTATAGTAAATTAATCCTTTTCCACAATGCAATTTATGCATATTTTTTTTCTGATTTAAGGCATATATTCTTATTTTCCACTGTAATCTCATTTGCCCACCCTCAAACACCTTTCTTCCATTTGCTTTGAAGACAATATTTAGTGCTTTTAAATTTCATTTTTATTTAGTTCTGTATGTTGAATATATATTTCCCATATGGTTTTAACACTATAGAAAATTACACTAAATAGAACACAGCTACTGCTGAATAGAAATCACATTATTTTACTTTGGAAAACTAGCACACACAATGCACTGTAGCAGTGGTCACAATGTTTAAGATGGCTTTTCTGTGTGCATACTTTTCTTCCTTCTCTAAAGGAATGCTCCTAAAACCATTTAAATACAAGTGGCAAATCATATGCCTTTCTAATATTTGGAAGAAAAAGAAAGTCTCCTGGTGAATTTACAATCTATTTGAGGTCTATTTACTTTATATTACTGCAGAATATGACCAGCAATGAAAACAAAACAACACTTTGCAGCAACTGAAAGCTTTGCAATAGAACTCCTGGATTGTTACAGGACTTACTTCTTTCCTTTATGGAAGCAAGTCATTCATACAGTACCTTGAGAAGACTCCAGCTTTGTAGTGGACAGTATGAATTCACCGAGGTAGGAGAACAATTTGGACATAAAGTCATTCAGTCTCAGGGAGGGGAAAATCTGCAGGGCAACAGATTACAAATTGTGAGAAAGAGTTATTGGCAGAATCTAGCAAAGCTGAAGCAAATATAGTTACAAATATCAAAGGAGATGAAGAAGAGAAAAGTGGCCCACTAGGAAGATGGCAGATATTGCCACATGGTAAGGGTGGGCAGGAGTATAGAGAAGACACTAAAAGGCTTTTAGTTATCTCCTCTGAGAGGCTGATATCAGCAGAAAAGAAGATCATGTTAGGATCAGTTTTAGGGTCACTGATTACAGAAAACAAATATTTAGAGGCAAATACACATGGAAAAACATTTAGCCTATTAAGCCTGGAAACTTTGTGCCTGTTATTCAAAGAAGATGTGTTTGTAGAAGTTAAGTACTACATATCAAAGTGAAAAATAGAATCATAGAATGGTTTGGGTTGGAAGGGACATTAAAGCCCATACAGCTTGAACCCCCCTGCCTTGGGCAGGGACATCTCCCACCATACCAGGCTGCCCAAGGTCCCATCTATCCTGGTATTGAACACTTTGAAGGAGGGGACATTCAAAACTTCCCGGGGCAACCTGTTCCTGTGTCTCGCCACCCTCATTGTGAAGAATTTTTTCCTAACGTCTAATCTAAATCTCCCCACTTCCACTTTAAAATCATCCCCCCTCATCCTATCACATGAAGAGACCAAGGTGGTGCCACAAACACAAATACTAAGTAATGCACAGAGCATACAGCAGAAAAAGCTCAGGCTTGCAGAAATAAACTGAGAGCCAGAGAGGATTCAACTTCAGATAGAACCCTAGATGCTAGGCATAGAAGCCTGTGGGATTTGTTCTGTATTCTTTTGGACTACTTATGCAGGGCATGAGTTGAAATTCTCATTTTATGACAGGTCTTTCCATCTCTTCTCAGGTTGGAGAGTATCATATTAATTTAACTGATTATTTACTAATTAGAAACCTACCAAATTTCAATGCAATATTACAAGAGAAAAAGCTTCAAGGGTGGAAATTATTGCACTTCTATTACTCCATATAGTGCTGATTCTGCTCCTCAGGAAGTAGATTCCTATTCAGTACTAAGTCCTTGGACTGAAAAGCCTAGTCTTGATAAATCTGTGACCTCCTGGTTCATCCTTTACTCCCTCGCCTTGAAAATACTGTTTTCCTTGTGCACCTTCAGATTGATTAACCTCTAGTCAGAATAAGTGATAAGAACATGGAAACAAGGTTTTTCTTCAGGTATTTGTTCAAGGTTTTCAAGAAGTGATGAAAGGTATTCTGTGACTATCTGAGGCTATGGCCAACAGTTCAGCTACTCTATAGTTGCTGTATCTATGTCTTCCCAGGCTTTTCAGCAATATTGCACTATTTTTTTATTCCAGAAGTTAAAGTGTGTCAGCATAGAAGAGCAGTTTCTTCAGTTTTGGTGAGGAAAAGTGAGTTTAGTGAGAATCCCATTGACTTTTCATGGGGCAGGGTGATATTCTGTCACCTTGTGGGAGGAGAAAACAAGGAAAGTAATGGTGATGACAGAAAAAGGTCTGTCAGAAGTCTACACTATTGACATGGGACTAACTGCAAAAATATATACTTGGGCTTAAGAATAAAAGGCTGTATGGCAAAACGTCTTTTATTCCTGTGATTTTTTTTCTGTTTCCTCTTGATACTGGCTAGGAAAGAAAAATAAAGAGATAGAGCCAAACAATCTTTTTTCCAGTGGAAATAATGGAAGACGGGAAGTGGACATCTTTGAATACAAGTACAAGACCACAGAGCTTAATAGCCTCCAAGGGGGCAGATAGTTCTACAGGGGGAAAAAAAAAAAAAAAAAAAATGCTCCTTAGAGATCCAGATCCAGTGGCAAAGTTACCTGAGTTTTAGAAACTTCTATTTCTCACATCAAAAACTAAAAAATGGAATAGTAACACAGGTTCCTGAGGGAGGTGAGCAAACTGAGACCCCCAATGAGCAGTACCCATGCCATTCAGGGAGAAGTAAAGATCATCCAGTTCAATGTGCCAAGGTGTTTACAGCTTGCATCCCATGTTTCTCCTTTGCACTCTGCTGAGGCTTTTGCCAAATCCCTGCATACATTAAAAATACTAACCACACTTCCTACTTGCTTGAGAGCCTGTGTATCAGTGAAGAATACAAATTAGGCCTGGATACTAAGATTTTCTAGCTTGGAAAACACTGATATACAAAGATGACCAGTAGTGATTAAGCTCTGGTACTACACAGAAGTTCCTCCATGTGAACTGAATTAATTGATACATTAGTAGCAAAATAGCCAGGTGGGTCAGGCTAATTAAGACTATGATTGCTAATTGCCAACACTGGGGACAGTATGAATGGTTGCAGAGGCAATAGATACAGTTTGTTTGCAACAGCTCTATAAAGTGTCATTTAAGACTTCGGGGAGAAATAGGGGAGAAGATGTTGCTGAAGATGCAAGTGTAACTCATCATAGGCTCCATTCAGATGAGGTGAAAGTAACCAGTCCTATTGAGAACTTTTGTCATTCATCAATATTTTAGTTCTGTATTGTAAGTATTTTAGTAGTATTCATCAGTATTTTAGTCCAAATTGGGGTGTGTACTAGATAATCCACTAGAGTGCAGGAAGAAAATTTTTTGTACCAATAATAAAAAAAAATTAAAATTTATATATTTAATTTGTCTTTAGCTCTTCCTTTTGTAATTTCTAATTTGTGAATATTTTATAATGTACATCATATATTAGTACAGTAGAACACCTATAATTTACATATTATCTAGGGGTGTACAATCTAGAAAGTCCACTGAGTTCAGAGTTGTCTTTCCTTCAGGTTTCCAGAGTTTTATGTATTTCAGTTTCTAGTATACAGGATAGTGTCAGGTAGTTTGACTGCCAGGTTTAGATTTTTTAAAGAAAAATACAATATAGTGTCATTGTTGATGTTTGTAAAACTTAAGATTTAAACTTGATATTCACATACATTTAAAACTGAGTGTTTCTCTGTAATGCTTCATAAACAATACAATGCAACTGTAGATTCAAATGGGACCAACTGATGTTTATTTTCAAATTGTTTGACTAAACAAATGCTATGGAGAAAGTGCTGGCTGAGAATGTATAATCTAAATTTGGAAAATCTATTTTAATAAGTCTATATGACCATAGCTGTATTAATTCTAAAAAAAATTCAAATAGTATGCATATTTTAGAAGGCTGAGCTTTTAAAAACTTAGATTTTGTAGATCAAAGAAATGAAAAAAAGCAACAACATATTTCTATTTATTGAATTGCTGTGGAGGATGATTTAAAGCAGTATCAACACTGTAATTTTTGAAGCATTTCTTGTTCTGTACCCATCTAAGTTATGCTAGGTTAATTTCAAAAACGGTGACTTTTTTACATGGAACATGAGGTTCTTCATACGTCTTCCTTTATACTTCATTACACAGTTCTAGATGTTCTTGTGCTTAATGTCCCTTTCTTTTTGTCTCACAAGTAAACAAACCATAACATTTAGTCCATTAAAACAAGTTTCTTGTTTCTTCCAGTTTGCCTGCCAAAACTGGTCATCTTCTTGGATGCTGACACAGGTGCTTTAGGGTGATACAAGTTCTATAACTTATTCCATGTTGATAGTAACATTCAGTAAAGGGCTCTTTACCTTCTGTTCTCTATTCGCCAGAGCTTAATCTAAGAACTAAACAAAATGAAGGTTTCAGATAAATACTTCAGTTTGTTCTAACAGTAACTTTTACATGTGTGATTTTTTTTCCTTTACCATAGCTTAAAAAGCAAAAATGAAACGTCACATCCTATTAAAGAAATTCTGATTAATAATTGATTCTAATAAATAATGATATTCGCAGCATTGCTTACTCAAATATAATTCAATCATGATCACAGATCATTTTATCTTGCCAATTTTTGCCAACATATGTGGCAGGCTTGTTGGAGGAATGTTTATTTCCCATTCTAGTTATATCTGTTTAGTTGGGATTTCTATTAATTCACTGGTTTCACTTTTCTCTAAGGTGCCACCACCTCATTTCATTTTCTCAGTGAGAGAAATTCTAATCCTGAAGAAGCTGCTGGGATCAGACATGCTTTTCCTAGTGATTATAGGAATTTACTTTTAGAACCGTTATTTGGTAAATAATAAAAATTTTAATGATAATTTCTTTTCAGAGATTAACAACACATGGCAGTTCTGTGGGATTCTCTCTTCCTTAGCTTCAGTCTGATCTTTAGTCTCTTGACCATAAAATATTGAGTTGCCTGTGGGAATTTTAAGTGCATTATTTCACTAAGCCAATTAAATTAAATTTATTATCTCTCTGTATACCTGTTCTATCTCAAAACATTAGCTTTCATCTGATTTTTAGATTTGGTTTTGATAGATTGGTGCCAAAGGATATGTGTACAGTCTTTCCTGAGATCTCCCCCATGTGTCATTATGTTCAAGTTTCTATGCTGCCACACAAGTTGCCACAGGTGCCACATTTTTTAGCTTTTCTTCCTGTCTGACACATCCCTGGCATTTATTTCTTGTTCTGTTTTGGTTTTGGTTTTTTTTTTTCTAATTTTTGAAATTAGATTAATTGCATGTCTTTTTAAAGCTACTTAATATTCATCACTTTTTTGATATTATGCAGTAGTTTTGAACCCATCTGTACCAAAAATAGAAGAAATATAAATGTGACTTTCTGACCTCAAGTCATGAGCTCATGGGTTTCTTGTCACTTGGTCCTTTATAGAACTATTTTAGCTATCTGTTTAGGGACACATCAACAGTAATATCCTTGCTTTATAACTTAGAAATACTCAGTCTGTTGCCTGAACTGTCTGCTGTTAAGCTGAGAGAGTGCTGTATGCTCTAGGTGCTGTACGAGTATGATGTGCACAGCTTTGAGATACACCCCTACATAAACTCCAAGTTGTGCAGAATGCTTATATTAGCATTCTTACTAGTGCTCTGGTCTCACACAACGTTGCTTAAATAGTTGTATGAGCAACGCATTCATTTTTACTGTTCTTGCAAGAATATATTTTAACTTGCAAAACAATACTGCAACATAGAGGGTCCGCTTTCTGACTCTGTTGTCTAACTGTGTGCCTGCAGTTAACCTCCTGAGGTCTTACACTGCTGACCTATGGCCTCACAACTCAAAGTTATCTGAAGGGATTTTTGTATCTCTTTCAGCTGCTACACTTCTCAAAGATGGAACTGGGTATTGTCTATGGAGGGACAAGATGCATCATGTACATCAGGTTTTAGATCAGAGTTCAAACCGCACTAGTTCCATTTGGCTTCAGCTGTTTTACTGAGATCTGCCATTAATACCTGTGAAATGTCTTGGCAGACCCATCTGAATGATGTTATTTAAGTCCAATGTGTGTTGCACAGACAAGTTTAACTGTATCAGTTATTTTTCTGTAAAGACAAATGTATTGGGTTTGAATTGTTATTTTAATGGATCAGCGTAAAATATTGTTCTGTTTTATTTGGTCTCAGTCCCTTGGTAGGCTTTCTTTTTTTTCTTTCTTTCCAACAATGTGACAGTTTCCTCTTTAGACTTTAATTATGTTTCCAAGGATTTCCTGTATTAGCAATGGTGGTGGCAGTTTATCGTTCTGAGATCTGACCCAGCTAGTTACTCCCAGGCTATAACAAGTTTTACAAAGATGAGTCTTGTATATTTTTAAACTCCAATAGATTTGGGGCATTTACGTGAATAATGAAATGGCTGACACGGCCAAACCTTCTTATATCTGGCTGTAGAAGAAAATGCCACATTTTTGATTGTCTTGCCATGGTCTATTCAGGTCACAGATCAGACCTAAACATGGAAAACACTCACAACAAAAGTGGTAGTCATGGTGTCCTTCTGAGTTGTTCTGATCAAGTCCCTCTGTTTTTTTGAAGCTCTGCAATAACACTTTTACAATCAAACATTTTAAGTATCTCTTTTCCTCAGCTTTAGGATTAATATAAATAATGCTGCATTAATTACGCTGTATCTTTCTGGTTTACATTCTTTCTGTCACTCATTTTTACCACATCTTTACATGTCTTTCTGTGCTACTGTAATCAAAATATACGTTGTGCATCTTCCTTTTCATTCAAAAATACTTCCCAAAAACCTATTTCCCCCGTGAAGTCCAGGAAGAAGAAGAGTCAGACATCTCTTTGCACAGCATATTTGTAAGAGTAAAGGTAGTGCTCGTTATGCAACATTTAAAAATCAGAATTAAATATAAAATCTCATGAGATAACTACGAGTAACTCTATCTCACTCAAAACATGTCCTTAATTTCTTATTTTCCCAATTCCTCTTAGCTTCCCTTCATAGTCAGATTATCAGGTCTAATACAGGGTAGTTTCTAAGGACTTTGAGGCTGGTACAAGCTTTTAATGATTGTTAAAGGAAAGAATAATGTACACATGTATAAAAACACTCACAGAGTGAAGGTGCTTTTATTGACAAGTTGCGTTTGGAATGCTAAGTATTTTTTGTTAAAAAAGGTTCAGTCTGAACAAACTGTGAAAACAAGGCTAGTCCAACCCAAGATAAACAGTGACTGCACCCATGTAGTTGCGGGGAAAGAGAAGACCCCCCTCTTCTGGCATGAGCTGGAGTAGCTCTTAGCAGAAGATAATAAAAGATGTTCAAACCCATGTTTTGATCACAAATTGCGATACACCTAGGATTAATATTTGTGTTGCAAATATTTCTTCCTATATCATGTCCAATGAAGTTTTCTCACTCCACACTGCACACACAAAACTTAGTCCTCCACATCAGCTCTCTGAAGGCGTAGTGAAAGTGTTCTGGCTTCTTTGCCAGAAATCAAGCACACAGCGTGTCACAGTCAGATTGTTTTTACATAGTTGTTATCTGTTTCAGGACAAAATGTAAGAAGAACTCTCTGCTCCAAGCACAGAGTGGATTGAGCACTGATATTAAAAATATGCCCTGCAGTCTTGATGGCTGTAGTAGGAAAAGCCTTGTCGGACAGATTCTCTTTGTTTAGGCAGTATTATTTGCTGCATTCTTCCCTGAAGGTGATAAAAAAGTGCAGCTGGTGAGAGAAGGATGTTGCTAAAGATGTTCTGAAATCCTGTATCCAGCATTTCAATTGTTCCTGTAAGCAGAGGATTTTCTTTGTCATAAATATGGCAGTGAGAATTCTGTCCCCATCAGACTTCAAAACTGAAAACTATATGTGTATTTATCATTATGTATTTTGTTGCCAGAAATAAATAAGATGCATTTACAGTGTTTCCTGTTGTTTGTTTTTTGCATTAACTTATATTTTTACCAGCACTTGCAGTTCATGAGTTAATGGTAGGTAGATGGAATTCTACCCTACTAGATCATGTATTTCAGTCTTCGTAAATGCAAAATAGACTACTTCTCCTTACACTCAACAGCTAAGAAAAAAATAAAGCAGTGAGAGACATTCACATTCCTTCTGCCTTGCCAAAGGAGCAGATGTTTTGCTTTAGTTTTAAAAATTGAAGTCATAGATGGAGAGAAATATAATACTATTTAGTGTAATTCATGCATAAGATAGAATGTGCCCTGCAAAATGGGAGGAGTTTTAAAGACTAATGCTGTACAGTTGTCTCATTTCTATGCAGTAATACACAAAATAATATATTTCATTCCAACACACAGATGAGGTATAAACTCAGCATGGTTTCTCTGGTAAGTGTTGGAAATAGAATGGCAGCTATTAGGATTTATCTCAAAAAAACCAGAAAAGCTCTTAATTTTCAGCTTTTCCTCTCCTGTATTTCAAGCATATTCCAAATCACTTTAATATATATTATACCTTTTAATTCTAGTTTACTATGTCAAACCTAAGTAAAATGAAATTAGGAGTTTTTATTTTTCTGTTGTTGGTGTTTTTTCTATTTTTATTTATATTATTCATGTCTAATATTAACTAACTTTTTAAAATTTTATTTGTGTGAAATCTGAACAAAGTATGGAAAACTGTAGTAAACATAATCTTTGCAACATTTTCCTAGATTTTTCTTACAGCTTCCTCAGTTGTGCAGTAGAACGTTTCTTTTTGAGATTTGTTTTGTAATTGTAGCAGTTTCCAACCACTACTACAAAACAGGAATTTGCTCTGGAGCTGCTGTACTAATGGGTAAGAATCACAGATTCACTTATGTTAGAAAAGACCTTTAAGATCATCAAGTCCAACCATAAACCTAGCACTGCCAAGTCTACCACTAAGCTGTGTCTATAAGCACCTCATCTACACCTTTTAAATACCTCCAGGGATGGGGACTCCAGCACTTCCCTGGGCAGCCTGTTCCAAGGCTTGACAACCCTTTCAGCTGTAATATTTCCCAAAATGATATTTCCTAATACCCAATCTAAACCTCCCTTTTTGCAACTTGAGGCCATTTCCTCTTGTCGTGTCTCTTGCTACTTGAGAAAAGAGATGAACACCCATCTCGCTGCAATCTACTTTCAGGTAGTTGTAGAGAGCGATAAGGTCTCCTCTGAGCCTCTCTTTCTCCAGACTAAACAACCTCAGTTCCCTCAGACGCTCCTCACAAGACTTGTGCTCCAGACCTTCCACCAGCTTTGTTGCCCTACAAACAGATCTTCCTTTCCTTAAGAATACTTTTGCATTTTGAGATCTTTAATGAATTTATCTAATGTCCCAAATAAACTCTATTATGAACCATCCAGAAAGATGAGATCAAACCTTGAGAATAAATGGCTAGTATGTCAACAGATCTCCCAATATCTTTCTGAAGTTTTCAGTTGTGAATGTTTAACAGTTGCTGCCAAACTACATTAAAATTAAGGCAGTCACAGTTAGGAGGGTGGGGATGTAGGAGATTTCTTGGTGTAGACCAGTAAACTAGGAAAGAAATCAGTTATATATTTCTAATTATTTCAAAGTATGCTTTAATTAAGAAGAATCTTTGCCCTGGACAAACATACACTGTGTAGTCTAAGATAGTATTGCTTTGATTATGATTCTATTATAAAACTGCAACTGGGGAAAAGAACTTTGATCAGCAAAAATACTAAAACTAGTTAATTGTTAGTGTATTGTTATATTCTTGAATGTTTATATGGAGAAGACATTGTACTTCTACCTGCAATATATTTCATGAATTGTTCCTCAAACTTTTCTAAAATTACTATGAATGTAAATAATGATTTTCTACTTGCTTGTCTAATGCTAGGTCAGTTCTCCTTTTTTCAATTAAATGTCATGCTGGAAGCTTTTTGTGAGCACTTGTCAGCAGGTGGGTTACAGAGTGAGAGAAGAAGGGTTTTATCTCCTATGACAGTGAGGCTAAGCCTGTTGCTCTGTTGCTAACCAGAGCTTTAAAATGTTTGGAATCTATATTCCATTTTACTGGTGACTTTAACTGACTTTTAAGCAGCCAACTTACAGCTAAGTTTTAAAAGGTTTTCTGGTATCTATTTTCTAAGGATTTCAATGGTTGTCCAGCATCAAAACACTTCAAAAATATCGGTCCTTTCTGTGTGCTGCCTTTAGCCTACAATCTGGAAACATCTTTCCTCAACAGGTATGTCAGAGGACTGACTATATGTTACATATATACTAGTATCTTACAATATTGATACAGATTTGGATGCGTAGTTCTGCTAGGGAGGGGATTAGTAGTAATTAACACAGGCTGAGGTTGTCTCATAACTATGACAATCAACTTCTTCGGGACTTTGAAGAATCTAAAATTGTTTTATTCAAGGCAATTAATTCACTGGTATTCATACAATTTGCCCTTGGGACAAAGAAGGCAAATGGTAACCTGGGCTTCATTCAGAGTAGTATTGCCAGTAGATCAGAACCCTAGACCAGATGACCTCCAGAGATCCCTGCCAACGTCAACCATTCTGTGGCTCTTGGCTCTTGTCCCTAATAAAGAGAGTTTTGGTATAAACTGTACTGGTTATAATAATTTCTGATGATTTTAAAGACTTTTACACCTAAATTTCTGAATAGCTGCATATAACATAATGATTGTGATTTGATGATATTGTGCACAAATTCAGAAAAGTTATCATAGATAATAGCCTCAAAGGAGAAGTTGGCATTATATGGAATTTGTGGTATGAAAGGAATTTTAACTGCATATACTCTATACTATGAACTAAAGAGAAATTATTCCTTTAAATTTAAAGGGGTTCTTTATTAAAATGGCTTTTTCCTCCTCCTCTCCTCAGACTTATTCACAGTTTTGGAAGTGGGGTTAATAGAAATAACCCTGCTGGAAAAACATTAATTTTGAGAATAGTTCCTATCAACGACTAAAGAGGTAACTACTACATTGCTATTGCCACTTGACATTACATAGAACTTTTTGAACTGTAGGAAGTAGCTGTGATTTTTTATCTTTGTACTTGCTGCTTGTGATTAAACGAACATCTGAATAAATATTTAAACAAACAAATTATGTACAAATAAATACAAATATCAAAAACTTACTTGAATGAAAGCAAATCTTCACACATACCTCATATTCAATGGGCTGACAGATTTAAAAAACATTTTAAATTGAACCTGAGTATAAAACCTCTACATGTAGTCACTAGACAAATGCTTTCTAATCAATGGAATGCCCGTAGGAAAGGTTCGTCAGCTCTGAGGGGTGATACTTTGAAAAATCAGTATCTGCTACTCATGCTTTAGGTTCCTAGAGAAGCAATTGCTACTAAAAGATGGAAGTTACTTCACAACAGCTGTGAACTCTCCACCTCAGTAGGCACTGATTACATGGATAAGATCAGTAAAAACACATTTGAGACCTAAGTATTCTGGTGGTGGTGGTGGTAATTCTTTGTTCTTCATTTAATCTTACTATTTAAGTAAGAAAAAAAAGAACAACTTCAGTGCTAGTACATGAACATATTAAAAGAGCTAGTATTAAAACCATAGGAAATAATTATACCTTCTGCCAGCAATGTTGCGGCTCTGTTGTGAATGTGACATTACATTACTGTCCACATATTTGTGGACGTTACTTTACTGTGCATATATTTGAGGCCGATGTGGTTGCGAAGCCACTCTCCATATTTGAAAAGTCATGGCAATCAGGAGAAGTCCCTGGTGACTGGAAGAAGGGTAATGTTGTGCCCATTTTTATAAAGGCAAGAAGAGGCAACCTGTCAGCCTCATATCTGTGCCTGGGAAGATCATGGAATAGATCCTCCTAGAAGCTATAGTAGAGCACATGGAGGTGATTAATGGCAGCCACCATGGTTTCACCAGGGGCAAATCCTGTATGACAAACTCAGGGACTTACTATGATGGGGTAACTGCAGCAGTGGACATAGGCTTGCGTATAAGTAGAACTTGCCAAGAAGACACAGAGCATGTGCCCACCACCCCAACAGAACCCGCCTGGAAGAACTACTGGACTGTGTGCTCCCGAAGAAATGCTGCTGAACTACCAGACCATGTGTCCCTGTGCAACTGCCATGTCCCATTGGAGTAGTGACCTTTTCTTATTTTTACTTTTCTCCTTGCTACCTACCATTTTTCCCCCCCTCTCTCTCTTTCTTACATATCTTACTGTGCCTTCTTTTTCTTTCTTGGCATTGTGGTGTGTGTTGGATCAAATCTGAGTTATGTTTTGCAACCTTGGCTGTGTTCAGGGTATGAGATTGTGGTCTGACCAGACTGAGATTTGCTTTGGTGACATTGGGAAGTTGCCACTCAGAGTGCACCAAGGTATCTGTTTTGTTATCTTGACTGTGTCCAAAATAAACACTGTGTTTGGTTTTACTCTGGGAGATTTGTTGGTCTCCAATTTGCTGCACAGGTATCAAATGACCCTCCCTCTTCAACTGTGGGTCAGAGGGACCCAAACACTCATGGTTGTTGGGAGTGGGTCCTGACAGGGACCATTAAAGGTCACCTAGTTCAACAGCTCTGCAGTGAGCACATCTGCAGCTCAATCAGGTTGCTCACAGCCCCATCCAACAACACCTGGAATGTCTCCAGGTATGGGGCATCTACCACCTCTCTGTTCCAGTGTCTCACCACTCTCATGGTAATTTTTTTTTCTTTATATCCAGTTTAAAAACACCCTGTTTTAGTTTAAAGCCACTACTCCCTGTCCTATTGCTAAAATGTTTGTCCCTGTCTTTCTCATGGTTCCACTTTAAGTACTGAAAGGCCACAATAAGGTCCCCATAGAGCCCTCTCTTCTCTAGACTGAACAACTCCAACTCTCTCAGCCTTTCTTCATAGGAGAAGTGTTCAATCCCTCTAATGTCTTTTATTATCTTCCTCTAGACCCACTCCAACAGGGCCATGTCTTCTGTGGGCTGAGGACTTCTGAGGTCCTCCAGGTGGGGTCTCACCAGAGCAGAGTAGGGGGTGGAGAATCACCTCCCTCAACCTGCTGGTCACGCTTCTTTTAACGCAGCCCAAGATACCACAAGCTTTCTGGGCTGCAAAAGCACATTGCCAGCTCATGTCCAGTTTTTTACCTACCAGTATATCCAAGTCCTTCTCCAAAGGGCTACTTTCAATACCTTGTTGCCCCAACTTGGGTGCAGGACTTTGCACTTGGCCTTGTTGAACCTCATGAGATTCATATGGGCTCACTTCACAAGGTTGTCCAGGTCCTTCTGAATGACATCTTGCCCCTCAGGCACATCAACTTCACCACTCGGCCTGGTGTCATCTGCAAGTTAGTTGAGGGTGCGCTCCATCACACTATCTATGTCAGAATATACTAAAAATTACTGATCCTAATACTGACCCTTGAGGGCACCCTTTGTCACCAGTCTCCTTCAGGACACTGAGCTATTGACCACTACTCTCTGCATGTGACTATCCAGCCGGTTTCTCCTCCATTAAACAGCCCACCCATCAAATCCATCTCCTTCCAATTTAGAGAGAAGAATGGTGTAAGGGACCATGTCAAAGGCCTTATAGAAGTCCAGATAGACATCAGTAGCTTCTTCCTTGTGCCCTCATGGAAATTCCCTTTTCTACATCATAGAAGGCCACTAGATTGGTCAGGCAAGACTTGCCCTTGGTGAAACTGTGCTGGCTGACCCAAATCACTTCCATGTCCTTCACATGCCTTAGTATAGCTTCTAGAAAGTTCTGTTGCATCATCTTTCCAGGCACAGAAGTGAAGCTGACAGATTGGTAGTTCCTAGGGTTATCATTTCAGCCCTTTTAAAAATGGGTGCTGTATTTCCCTTTTTCCGTTCACCAGGGACTTCTGACTGCCATGACTTTTCAAATACCGCAGAGAATGGGTTGACAACTGCATCAGCCAAATCCCTCATGACTCTGGGATGCATCTTCTTAGGTCCTGTAGGCTTAGGTATGTTCAGGTTCTTCAGGTGGTCATGAACCTGATCTTCTCTTACAGTGAGAAGGGCTTTGCTGCCCCAGTCCTCATCATGCAGTCCATCCACTCAAGAAACATGGGGAAAATTGACTGCCAGTGAAGACTAAGGTAATAAAGTTGTTGAGTATCTCAACCTTCTCCTTGTTCATTGTTTCCAGTTTGACACTTGTTTTCATCAGGGGAGATACTTTTCCCTTAACCTTCCTTTTCTGATTGACATACCCACAGATGCCCTTCTTGTTATTCTTTGCTTCTCTTGCCAAGTTCAGCTCCAGCTGCACCTTGGCCTTCCTGACCCCATAACTATACAGCCAGGCAGTGTCCCTGTACTCTTCCCAGGTTCCCTGTCTCTGCTTGCACTGCCCCGTGCAGTTCCTTCTTGCCCTTTCATTTCAGCAGCAGGTCTTGACTCACCCATACTGGTCTCTTGCCTTCCTTTCCTGATTTCTTACACCTGGGGATCAAGAGTTCTTACCCTCTGTGGAAAGCAGCCTTAAAGGTCTTCCAGCACTGTTCTGCTCCCTTGTCCCTGAGGGCAGTTTCTCAGGGGATCCTACAGACTCACTCCTTCAACAGCTGGAATTTTGTTCTTCTAAAATCAGGGACCTGAGCATACTCTTCACTTGTCCCATATCCCTCAGGGCTGCAAACCCTGCCAGCCTGTGATCACCGCAGCCCAGGCTGACTCCAGTCGTGACATCACTGATTGTGTTGGTCACCATCAGGTCCAGTATTGCCTTGCCTCTGGCAAAGTTGTCTATAACTTGTGTTAAGAAATTGTCCTCAATGCACTCTAGGAGTCTCCTAGATTGCCTACAGCTCACTGTGCTACTTTTCCAGAAGATGTTGAGGCAGTTGAAGTCCCCCAGCAGGACCGGCATCTGCGAGCAAGATGCCTCCTGTAGCTGAATTAAGAAGGCTCCATCAGTAGACTCCCCTTAATCAGGTGCCCTGTGGTAGACAAACCACAAGGCTCCTTTTTTTGCCTTGGTCTCTAATTCTTACCCATAAGTTTTCAACCTGTTTGTGGCTATTCTTCAGAGACAGCTCTTCACAATCTATCCATCTCTTGAGGTAGAAGGCAACCCCTCTGCTCCACCTTCCTCACCTGTCCCTTCTGAACAGTCTGTCACCATTGACAGCTTCACTCCAAGTGACAGAAGAGCCAACAAGGTGAGGTGCTGTGCTGGACCTTGTTCTCACCAAGAAGAAAGAGATGGTCAGAAACGTGAAACTCAAGGGAAGCCTTGGCTGCAGCGATCATGAAATGGAGGATATCAAAATCCTTAGGGCAGCAAAGAGGGTGCACAGCAAACTCACTACCCTGGACTTCAGGAGACCAGATTTTGGCCTCTGCAGGGATCTGCTTTGTAAAGTACTGTGGGATAAAGCCCTGCAGGGGAGAGAGGCCCAAGAAAGTTGGTTAATGTTCAAGGATCATCTCCTCCAAGTTCAGCAGTGACGCATCTCAACAAAAGCAAATACACCAGGAGGCCTGCAAGGATGAGCCAGGAACTCCTGGGCAAACTTAAACTCAAAAAACCTTTCTGAGGGTGAAAATAAGGAGAGGTAGCCTGGGAGGAATACACAGTAATTGTCTGAGCAGCCAGATAAGGGAAGATAACACTCTGGTCTTGCTTATGGCAGGGAGGTTGGGACTGGATGATCTTTAAGATCCCCTCCAACTCAAACCATTCCATGATTCTAAATCTAATTAAGTATCAAGTTCTGTGATTATAGATCAGTCTTGCTGCACCGTGGGTGACAGTTCAGAATCAGTAGTATATTTTGGTTCTGGAGAACTTTAATGCAAATGACAGACATGCATCAAATTTTACAATGATGACTAGACACCTTCAGTGTATGGTACTCTTTACAAGACAGCACTGGAAGAAGAGCATCTGCAAGTTCTAAATTTAAAAATCATTAGTCATTATACAAAGAAAGAGATACATGTTCTTCAGCAATTTACAAGTTTGTGTTAATTATTTCTAGACATAGAATCACAGAACAGCCAGGTTGGAAGGGACCTTGGAAGATCATTTGGTCCAACGCGTTACGGGAAAGGGAGCCTGGATGAGACTATTGAGCACCCTGTCCAATCACGTGAAATCCTCTAGTGATGGGGACTCCACAACATCCCTGGGGAGGTTGTTCTAATGAATGACTGTCATGATGAAACCTCTCTAGGTGCAACTTGTTCTTCTCCATGTGGCTCCTTGTGCAGAGGGAGCCTCTGTTCTCTTTCTAGCTGCCTTTTAAGTAGCCATGTCCAAACCACACAAAACCAAGACGTTCTATTTCATACTAAGGAGAGTAATCAAGTAACAAGTGATAGCTGTGCTTTGTGATTATTGGCATGGCATAAAAACGTATCTACAATAAAACAAAACTGTCCTGATAAGTTCCAAGACAGAATTTTTTCTCTGTTTGTCATAATGAAACAGGCTCTGTTTGTTGCAGAAAAAAAGTTACAAGACAGTACAAAATGTTCTCAATTAAGAAAGTGAGTTCCAAAACATACATACCACAAGCCAGAATCTGGGCAGAATCAAGGAAGACAATAAAGCCCTGGGGGTACAAGTAACAAATACTGGTGCCTAAGTTATCTTTTCCTCCATTTTACCAGTTGAGAAGAGGGGGCAGTAAGAAATAGACATATAATGCATATTGACTCCTGGCTACACAACAGGTGCCATTGTGGGGACCTTGGCTTTTATCACAAAGGGACATTCATAGCTGTCTATTACCTGTTAGGGAGGGATGGAATCCACCTGTCTAGAAAAGGCAAGGGAATCTTTGACAGCAGGCTGGCCAGCTTTGTGAGGCAGGCTTTAAACTGAAGGACTCTGGCAATGCTCATGCCATTGCATCCAAGTGTGCAATAAGACAGGCCAAACAGAGCAGGACCAAATGTTCCATAGCTACCTCCCATGACAAGAACCAGAGGGCCAGCCATATCAAGGGTATGTATGACTATGGTGGATTCTCTTGCATCCCTCCAGGGAAACCTGCAAACCTGCACGCTTGCCTCCCTGAAATGCCTGTACAAGACAACATGGTGGACTAAGCAGGGATGCAACAAGCCACGCCTGGAATTAAATCTGGCAAGTGATGTCAAGGACAATAAGAAGGGCTTCTTCAAGTACATGAACAGCAAAAGGAAAACTAGGGAAAATGTGGGCCCTCTGCTGAATGAGGTGGGTCCTCAGGTGATGGAGGATACAGAAAAGGTGGTGTCACTGAATGTCTTCTTTCCTTCAGTCTTTACTTTTAAGGCTGGCTTTCAGGAATCCAAGACCCTGGAGGAAAGAAAATCTGAGAACAGAAGACTATTCCTTGGTAAAGAAAGAGCTGGCTGGAGATCATTTAGGCAAACCGAACACCCACAAATCTTTGGGCCTGATGGGATGTACCGATGGGTGCTGAGTGATCTGGCAAGTGCTATTGCTAAGTCACTCTCTGTTAGCTTTGAAAGATCATGGAAAAGTGGAGAAATGCCTGAGGACTGGAGAAATGAGGAAAGACTTTTTTATTTTGAGGGTTACAGAGCACTGTAACAGGCTGCCCAGAAAGATTGTAGAATCTCCTTCTCTGGAGATATTCAAAACCTTCCTGGATGCATTCCTCTGCAACCTACTGGAGGCAAACCTGCTTTAGTAGAGGAGTTGGACTAGATGATCTCCAGAGGTCCCTCCCAACCCCTGACATTCTGTGATTGTGTGATTCTTTCACTATTTGAACCACAGTGTCTTTCATTTTAAACAGAGACAGGTGACTGTTTTTCTTCAGATGCTTAATTGTAAAGGATAACTGATAGGGCTTGTTGGTAGCTGCTTGTGGAGTTTTCCTGAAGCTTCACAGAAAAGATCCATCTTACGTAAAAAGTCATGCTGAATTCCAGGAGAAAATCTCGACTCGCAAACTTCTGTGGTGAGACATGAAAATATCTGACTTAATACAGCAAATGACAAACACTTGATACATTAAAAGCAATGTGGAAGAAATAAGCTATATGCCAGCTACATGCCAAGAAAAATAATACTTGGTATTGAACTGATCTGTATGCACATGAATAAAATACAGGCAACAGGACCGAAATCTGCTTTTGTAAAATGCTGTGTACCAATTCTTAACATGGAATTACACATATGGCACATGATTGCCCTCTGTGCCTTGGCATGTCAATCTAGAGTGTCACTACACAGAGTTGTCCATTGGGCAACAAAAATTAAGTAATAGGGTTTTTAAACAGAGTAAATAAGCAACTGATTACGTAGATAGAGTTCCTAAGATGCTTGGTTCTGAGATAAACTCCAAATACAGATGTCAAAGGCAGGAAAACTTACTGTATTGCTAGCACTGTACATGCAATATTAGGAATCATTGCTTAGAAATTACACAGACTAATATATTTATATTACTTTCTCTTCAGTGACACATCTTTAATAAGCAGAAAGCATGTCAGGCAGATACATGGAAAATCATTCTGGAAACTATATTGCATATAGCATACACAGATTTCTGTGGGATGTTATCATTGCCTTCAATAGTGTTAATTTACTTCCATGGCAATACATTACATTTAAAACTTCAACAATTTCTTACTACTACAATGGGCTGCTGATAAGAGATGTTACTACTGAAGTCTATTGCATCCCTATCATTTCATGGTCAAAACATGATGGAGGAAACAAAATTCGGTACAATAATCTCAAGCACTGTAATATTTTGAACTGCGAGAGAAAACAGTGAAGTTTATGGCATCCAAATCCAGAGATGATGTTAAACTGTACACCATTCTTCATGGTTCAATAAGAAATGTCCAAGATTTCCTTGGTACAGATTATGTTCTCTTTCATGCACACTTCAAGTCAAGAATTATTAATGTTCAAACTTTCACTACTCTTCTTATATTTAGTAGCTGTGAATGTTGCTCTTAGTAACTATTTGATGTATCTGTTTTCATTTCATGGTCTGAGCAAACACAGTACAGTGTTTTTAGCTTACAATTGTGAAAAATTTTGGCATACATTGTTGTTCTCTCTTTTCAGGTTGCATACATCCATGCTGAGTATTTCTGCAAGGAAAATATAATTTATGAAATAATTCAGCAAATACATAAATAGACATTCATTCTAAAGAAAAAATACTTGCTATGGAATGGCTGATTCTAGCATATTCCACAAATAATCATAAACTTCTGCTTGAATAGGCTGAAAAACTACAGTCCTTTTGTTTGCTATATCATAGCACATTCTGATGAATTTATGCAGTCTTCGGTCATCCCACATTTTCAGATACTCAACCCAGATTCTTTTTTACCTTCAGATTGAACTTCCATTCCCACAAGCAAGCCATTCTCAGTAAGGAATGTACCCATGATCCAGTTACAGGTGTCACCTAAGCAGAACTTGTCTTCAGTTGTGTCTTTTACCTGGACTGTATATTTGTTAGCACACAGAAGAACAACAAATGTTGTTATTACTGTAAGAGGGATAGGATAGGATAGGATAGGATAGGATAGGATAGGATAGGATAGGATAGGATAGGATAGGATAGGATAGGATAGGATAGGATAGGATAGGATAGGATAGGATAGGATAGGATAGGATAGGATAGGATAGGATAGGATAGGATAGGATAGGATAGGATAGGATAGGATAGGATAGGATAGGATAGGATAGGATAGGATAGGATAGGATAGGATAGGATAGGATAGGATAGGATAGGATAGGATAGGATAGGATAGGATAGGATAGGATAGGATAGGATAGGATAGGATAGGATAGGATAGGATAGGATAGGATAGGATAGGATAGGATAGGATAGGATAGGATAGATGAGATTAGTTTAACTAGAAGGGACATGCAATGATCATCTAGTCCAGCTGCCTGACCACTCCAGGACTGACCAAAGTTAAAACATGTTATTAAGGCCATTGTCCAGATCTTTCTGAAACTCTGACCAGCTGAAGGGAGGGGAGGGAAGGGAAGAGGACGGGAGGAAAGAGGAGGGGAGAGGAAGAGAGAAAGGAGAAGGGGAAGGGAGGGAGGGGATTTCCAGTGCTGCTCAGTGACAGGACCAGAGGCAAAGGGCATAAACTAAAACACAGGAGGTTTCCTTTGAGTATCAGGAAAATTTTCTCCTGTGAGGGTTACTGAGCCCTAGCACAGGTGACTTGAGAAGGTTGTAGAGTTTCCATCCTTGGAGATATTCAGAAGTCATCTGAACGTGGTCCTGGGCAAGTGACTCTAGATACAGGACGACCTCCACAGGTCAGTCTCAGCCTTAGCCATTTTTTTGACTGACCTTGTGTCAGGTGGATAACCTGCCATTTGGCCATGTTTTAGGATGTAATCATGTGTTATACACCACCAGCAATTTATAGTCAGGAGAAGACTATAAATCCAGTACTTCCCTGCAATTACATATTTTTGATAACACGAGTGATAAGTTTGGAAAGAATGGTCATCAAAAGTTTAAAATTGTATCTGATTATAAGATATGTATTCATGTCCCAGTTTAGCCCCTGGATTGGCATCTAACGCCGGGCAGTGTGGTCTAAATTGCTCCCAGCCATGAAAAAGGGGAAAGGAATCTGGCAGAGACGTTTATGGGTTGGACAACCTCATCCCCCACCCCCCCCCCAAAAAAAAAATCTGCTTTAAAAATTTTTAAAAAAGGAAATATCATTATTAATAAGATAATAATCAAATATATACAAAATTACACTCCTCTGATGACAATCAGTTCACTACTGACACTGCACTGGGAAAATCCTGAACTGTACTCTATGGCAGGTGGGAGCTGGATCCAGGAACTGGATTCAGGAATGCACAGATTGGGATGGAAGGCAGAACATATTAAACCCTTCCATACATACAAGAAGAGAGCTTGACTCTTGTGATGCCTCAGCTTCATACTGAGTAAGACATTTACTGAATGAGCTACTTTGTTGGTCAGTTTTGGATTACCTGTCCACTCCTCCCTGCAGGTATGACCCCTTTTCACCCTTTGACTTACAGCATTCCACCAACTTCAGCAATGGCCTTGGTTTCTATAGAAATAACTATAAATGAGAATCTGCATACCTTCATACCGTTACTTGGCACTAACTATAAACATAAAGCGTTATCACTTCTAGAGGCAGACACTGTCTGAAAAACGTTCTTCAGAAAATGCATTCTCTCAGAAAAAAGCTTTAACCAAAAAGTTAAAGGAGAATTGGTTCTGTTTTAGCTTAAACCAGGGTATTTCATTATCTCAGAATTTACAAATCACAAGACTGCTGGTACTGATAGGACTAATGGTAAAAGTTGTTCACTGTGGGAAGGAAGGTAATGATATATAATCTAGAATTATTAAGTAAACACTGATCTAATGTGCAAGGGAATGCATGGTAGCCTGGTTAGAGTAAAAAGCTTTTAAAAAATGCGAGTAAAGAGGAGCTACTCTTTGGCTAGCTTTCTTCAAAATTAAAACTTATCTTCAAAACCAGTCCATTTGCACACAGTACACACATATCTCCATTTGGAAGGGAAATGATTAACTTCATTATAATATCTAAAATATTGGGTAATCCTGAAACAGTGCAGTAATTCTACTCTGATCTCTCTGTATTCCAGTGATGGTCAAAATTAGGAAGGATTTTTTTAATGGAGACAGACAACACTAGGAAAATAAGATTATTTTATCAAATTAAACACATTTCTCTGTTATATTAAAAATCAGAAATGTATGCTATTTGAGTCAAAGGTGTAATTTCCTCCCCCTTAAAAGAGAGGAGGAAGTATTGTACCTTAGATTAGTTTCACTGAGCTGTGGCATCTACTGTGCTTCCTTCTTGGAGCCTTTCAGTTTATCAGAACACAAGAAATGACATCCAACAGCAGGCAGCTGGTTCCTTAGGTTCGGTATCCTATCATCCATAACAGTAGGTAGTGCTGAGCTGCAGTAATAGAGAACAAAACCCATTTGCACACAAAACAGCTAATAGTCCACAACTCCCAATTTAACAGCACGCATAGAATTAGAACTGTCATGCTGGAACTGATCCAATGCACTGTGTCCAGCACTGATATCACAGAAAGTGGTACTCAATAATTAAAGACTGTAAAAAAGGGTGTTCTATTCAGTCCTTTTGTTTGGTCGGCTTTGTCTATGATGACCTCTGCACTGTCTTTACTGCTAGAAATCACCAGGCCCTTTCAAGCCTTAGTGAAATCCCACACTCTAATTATTTTTCATATAAATAAATATTATTTTAATTTATTTTGAATTCAAGAACTTTAAAATTTTCTTTATTTCCCACTATTGCTTTCAGTAATGCAATGGGAAAATGAAAACTTTTCTCCACACCATTTACTTCTTTGTATGCTTTTATCAAAGTGCCTGTGCATGATTTCTGTAGAGATCCTCTACTGTGCTGTATTTTGTAAAGTCACCTTTGACTGTGCCCTGTAAATAAAAAAAAATTCCAGACTAGAAAAGCAGTTTTGAACACATTTGTAAATATAGAAAAAGTAGGCCAGCAGTGTATTTTTGTACAGCCACTGATTTCTGACTCAGTCACAATCCTAATGAAAAATATGGAACAGCTCAAAATATTTTTCCATTACTACTACTCAAAATCTTAAAGTAATTATAATGAGAATATTAATTAACAGTGTTCAGGTTTCCTGGGAAGGAATATAAATATGTAATCTTTATGCTGTAGGCTGGAAATTGATGCTCAAAGTGCCTGCTTGGCTTATTTCTACCTGCACATTGTTGAAACAAATGGAAGGTCAATCTTCTCAATTACTATGCCATAGGCAGGAATGACATGCAACTTGAATTTTTTACATGAATCTTCTATAATGCAGGAGATTCTCAGACTTCACTGTTTTGAGTGGGAGGCTGGATTATGTTGGAAGTCCTACCTGACTCCCACCATAATCTTTTGATCCACTGGCAACAACTGTATCATTCTCCTCAGTCTCTCTTGAACTGTTTTTTCTTTATTTACAATTCTTTAATTTCACATGATAAGATTTTGAGGCACATTTTGGGCACCATGGCCATAGGACATTAAACTCTTAAGAGCCAGAGAGCAGAGCTAATACTTACGCTTTGGATGTGTTGCAGACTAAGCATTGCTTTTCAGGATGGAAAGATGAAGCTGGCTGGAGAAAACACTAATCTGTTCGTTCTGTCCAAGGATTTCCTTTGCCTCAGTATAGCAATTATGGCCATCTGATTCAGTCCCTTAAGAGGCCAGCTGCTCTCAGAAAGCAGGAAGGGCTATCAGTCAGCTGAGAAAAGTCTCCTTCCTTTAACCCTGCCTGCATCTGCTGCCTGAAGCCTAAAGGATAGCAACTGTCTGTGCTGAATTATACTCTCAAGAACAGAGTAACTGGCAGCAAAACCTGCAGTTAGAAGCCTGGTTCAATTGCAAAATAAAATACACTGCATCCTGCAGATTGTGCAATTTTGTTTGTCATGACTTTCTATTGATATTTCTAGTGCAGGGGAGCTGTTGCACTAAACACATGTACAAGGCAAAGAATCACTTAGCTAGACAGTCCTTAAAAATTTCTTATGCACTTGACTGTGAGTCCACACAAGTACTGGGGTTTGGCAGATAAGGAGAGTGAGACAGGGAATAGAGAATAGTCAGGCAGGTTTTTCAGTGGACTAACTGGACTGGCTGCACTCTGTTATCTTTTTAAGCTGACAAATATATCTTGAAAAATTTGGAAGTTACTGTACTTTTCAGCAACATTGGCTTACACTAAAAATCTGTGCAGTTGTAGGACAAAGCGTATATAGTATATATCCAACCATACAGATCTTCAGATTATGACAATGTAAATTCTACTTCAGGCTACAGCAGCCTATAAACATTTGTGATACAGATCCATACAATTTGGCTTGGGTAATAGAGATTCTGTACCAGAACCACAGTCTCCATCTGTGCCTCCAACCACGACAGACACTCCTTCTTCAGTCCACTCAGGAACTGTTTCTATTTACATGTGCTAGAAAGGACTATAAGTGGGATTTTCTTCTGACTGAATGGTATCATTTATATGAATTTGTACTAGTTTATCATAGTTTTGTCCTGACAGAAAGCAGAGGGAAATATAAATGTCTGCTTTTCCCTATGTGTATGTTCATACTATGCTGATGCAGTTTGGACCTACAGAGGCCAGAGTGTCGGAGAGCTCTTGGTACAAAACTCTCTCTGCCAGGAGGTCACCATTGATTTATGGTGCCTCTGAGCCAGCCTTGGAGTGCCATCTTTCCCAGCTGTGATGCCATGCTCACCTCTGTAAAGTGGATGGTGTGCTGCTGGAAAGGAATATACTGTCCACAGAAGGATGCACTTTCTTTTATTTGTTACGTCATAGCTAATGTAATATTTCTGTGGGAATATTGTTTGTATGCTCAAATTGATTACCAACATTTCAGTTGGGTTTTAGTCCAGCTTTAAAGGCAGATTATAAAATATGTACTTTGTTGGTGCACATATCCAGGCAAATACATAAACAGATAAAACTCTTGCTTTAAGTCTGACATCCCATCATGGCCAAAGGATTGGCATTGGAGGTAATAATTACATGCCCCAGCTGGGGAAGTTGCTTTTAAGAAATGATATTTAAAAAGGCTTTCTAATTAAATTATATGGTACATGAAATGATTAGGTAAATAAAGACCATCAACAATCCTGTGTAAGTGGCAGATTCACAAAAATAACCTGATGGATGCTCTTAAAAGCCATCAGCTGATGAAAGATATCTCAACATGATTTTGCATCTGCATTCCTTGTTACAGAAATATGAAGCAGGATGTATAAACAAATAATGTCAGAGTATACATGATATGCTGCAATGATTTTATAGTAAAATAAAGTGCATGCTATGTTGTGAAAAAAGCCCCATAGTTAGGTTATAAATTATGCATTTTTGTATTTTAAAAAAAAGTAGCAACTAATAAACATATTTTGCTAGCCATAATTTTGTTGCCAATTAAAGGATCAAAGAGAAAGTGAAAAAATAGGTGGTTGCCTCTTTTATTTCCCTCTTTTTTTTTAAAAAAAAAAGTACCTTTATTTCTTTATTCCTTTGCAGGTAGGTCTTTCAGATCTATTTCTTTGTAGAGCTCACTTTTTACTTTGATGCTGCAGAGCACGCATGGGAAAAGGTCCTGAACTAGACTCAGCAGCAGATGGAAGCTGGATTCAAGAATGCATCAATCTGGGATCAGGACACAGAAGGACAGATGAGTTCATATTAGATGCTGGTCATTGAAGAAGAGGCCCTGACCCTCATGCTCTCTCAGTGTTACGCTAAGTAAGATGTATGAGGGATGGAATACTCTGCTGGTCAGTTTGGGGTCACCTGTCCTGTCCACACCTCCCTGGAGGTGCAACCCTTTTTCACCCCTTTGCATTATGGCCTTTCACCAACTTGCAAATAACCGTGGTCTCTACAGGGCTGAATATAAACAATGGCTGCTCTGCACATCAAAGCCCTACTCCATTGGTGATAATCATAAATTTTAAGCATTATCAATTCTAGAGAAAGACTGTGTCCAAAGAACATGTAGTTAAATTTCAGAAAAGAAATTACTTAGATGAGGCTTAGCTGAAAAATTAGAAAATTGATCCTGCTTTAGCTCAAAACAGAACATGCATTTAAAACAGAAAATAAGAAAATAATATAAAAGTTGGTTTATGACACTACATAGGCTATGCTTTTTTTGATCACTTAGTGATGCTTTCTTTCTTGTATAATTTTAATACAATCTAAGATTTTCCATGTTTACCTGCTGACTTGCTGATAAGCTGGTAACTGTAATGAAATTTCTCACCCAAAGTTTGGCTCTGATACCATGAAAGTAGGCGACATTTTCATGCGTATAGAATGAAAAAGATTCCTAGAAAATCAGCTTGCTGCCTTCTGAAACAGAAATATGGTAATTACGAGAAAGCTACAATAAACATCTCCAGTGAAATACAGGAATGCAAGTTTTGTGCTAGCACTTTTCAAAATCCAGAGGGCTTTTACATACTGATGGCAGTATAGTTCAAATGGTCTTCTAATAGAGTGGTTAAGAGATACTGATGACAGCATGGCAATCATACAACAAGATGAATTTTAATATCTCTCACCTCTTGTCAATCTCACTGTAGTCAGAAACTCAAAATTCCTCCTTCTTTTGCTGCCTAGCAAAGGTCTGGAGTCTTTCCCCATGTAATGCAGTGATCAGAGGAAATCACTGTCAGGGATCCTTGCAGAGTTCTGTGTTTATGAAACAGAAACAGAATAAACCTGGCATTTCAGGAGCCAGAAAATTCTTGAAGCTTTGTTCACAAAGACCTCTCCATACCAGTAAGATTCTGTGACTTGTAAACAGTTCTGTTCTGCCAGGCATTTTCAGGTAAATCTAAAACATTAGCAGCACACATGTTAGAAGTAAACAAACCTAATCAGCAGTGAGGCCATAGTTTAAAGTTCTTCTTTTATATTCAGTGAAAAAAATAATTTGCACCATAGTATTTCAATATTTAGGCAATAAAGCAAGATACTCTATTTCCTACATGCTTATGCATGCTATTAGTTACAACGAATAAATGCAGTACCCTATACTTAACAGTGTATTTTATGTGGAAAATATTGCAATGAATCCTTCCATTTTTCTGATAAAATAAAAAGAAGGTGTTCACACTTTGACAAAGATTAAATCATCCTTCAGTGCTTATGTGTGCTGCATTTGTGAATATGAATAGGTCATTGTCTTCAAAGTTACTGTTCATGCATGAAAAATTCAACACATGCATCAGCTTATGCATTAAGAATGTATTGTGCTTATATTGCTATGGCAGTGTTTCTGGATAGAGTTTAAGCATGTTTCTTTGCCAGTGTGGAGCATTTTCTACTTGCCTCAAATCCTGTAACAGTTTAGTGGTTATGTAGAAGATAGCCTGTAATCCAAACAATCTTTTCATTTTCATGAAAGTTAAAATAACTTACAATGAAGTGAAATACAGCACAGCATTAAAATGTTAAAAGTCATAAAATATTAAATTCCTTATTTCAAAAATCCCCCACTGCATATCAGGTGGTAGCTATCGATTCTCTTTTCATTCAAAACATCCACTATCTTAAACAAATTGCTTCTTTAGGAGATCATGTGTGTCCCATTGAATTCAGGTGAATTTTACTAGAGACCAATGTTAAATGACAAATTCAAAACTCTGGATATAGCTAATGTTTTCTTTCTAAGCACTTCGGGTTATGTTTTTAGATTCCATACACCTGCAATTTGTGATAGCAAAAACAGAGGCAGAAAAGGCTGAAAAATCACTTGTTAAAGTAGTCTATAACTGGAATTGTTGCCTGTTAGCATCATTTGATACTGCAATACCATGTAGCATAACCTGGCTGGAAAGTCTCAGCAGCTAATTTTTTCAGTGTAAGAAATAATTGCAATATTACAAGTATTACAAGCAGCTTAGGCAGGTGCTATGATCTTTTAAAGGTGGCTGCTAGTCCTCAAATCTATCAGAACTTGTGGTCTTCAAAACCAGTTCCCAGATCACTGTTAAGGCTAAAACAGAAATTAGACATGATCTTCAGCACTAACTTAGGTGGAAGTTACTCATTCTATAATACTTTTCCACCTGCACTTTGTAATGCATTGGAACATAAATTAGGTGGTGGAGAACCGAGCACCACTTTCCCTTCCAAAACATTCAGCTTCCATTGACTTCAGTGGGAAATGAAGGATGACCACTTTTCCAATAATGGAAGTTGCAAACATTACTCATTAGTCTTTTTCTGTTCATTCAATTCTATGGGACACATTAACATACACAGGGCTGTGGTGCTGAATGCAAGAAGAAAATAAAGTGTTTGAGGGCAAATACTGCTGGGCAAATACTGCCTGGCTGGCTATTTCAAATCACTGTGATTGGTATAATCATAATTGTAGGATTGCTTTCAATTCACGTGGATGTATTAGAGACAAGAATTTGTCCCACTGAGATTACTTTGAAGGCTGATGTAACAGCCCATTGAGTTTGGTGAAGACAGCAGAATTTGGCTCGCAAGGGAAAAACTCTCAGGATTTGCAGTCCAACTGAAAGAAGAATGCATAATTACACTACGAAAAAGATGTTAAACATATTATATTTTCTGGTTTTCTGTATTTCAAATGCAAAAAAAATCCCACGTTAGGTACAAAGTAAAAGAAATGTCACTAAAAATTACTTTGTCCTAAAACAGTATCCCACTCCTCCAAATATTGTGACATTTATGACTATAGTGAGAGTGTATCTAGCCAGTACTTAGATTGCCTTTCAGTTCTCAGGACAAAATGCTTTCCATGGGAAGCTGAATGATGGAATTTTAGTTACAACATCATTTTCCAGCTGCTCAAAAAAAGCGTGTCATGGTATATATTTCACAACTGCTGAAAAGCAGTAAAATTAACTGATGAATAGTCATACCCATCTGGGCCCAGTCCTGGGTGTTAAGTGTCCTGAATTTCTGCATTTCTATTGAGGCCCACAGGAGTCTGGGGTTTGCTGAGCATTTTGTGGTCGAAATGAGAGGAGAGATCTTTTGCCACCTCTCAGACTAGGACCAACACCCAATGATACCAAACCTATCCTAATGTCATTAAACTAAGTCCAAGCTACATCAGTATGAAACATGGTGCCAGTGAAAATTTGCTGTGCATTAGATGATTTGTGTCTGTTTCTCTAACACTAGCTTTGGAGGTCTCTCAGATGAACAGCAAGACAGAGTATGAAATAAGAGCTTGTTCTCTAGCCTACAAGTTTTTTATTTGCAAAATATTTATGCTATCTCCTCAAAAGAAATGAAGATAATCTTAATCTTTATATCAGTTCTTATTTTAGAGCCAAAAACCATTGTCTGCTTTGGGAAGATAACAAATCTGACACTTTTAATCTGTCTAATTAATACATTTTAATACAAACTTTCCTTTTTCTTTTGGTGCCCTAAAGTAGGAATATCACAGCTGGACACATTTTCTGAGGACAGTAACTTTTTTACTGAGGACTGCAGGGCTGTAACTTCTTCACTTCAGCTGGAATATTCCACTGGATTTACACTTAAAAGCCTCTTTTCACTTGCCAGTCACACTCAAAGCCAACCATGTTCCTGATTCAAGAGCTTTGTCTCATGTAATCTGCTTACTCGAGCACTGAATTGTAATATCTGAAAAGCACAATGCAAATGTGCTATTGGCTTCTTTAATGGTCGACCTCCTTCTCTCTCCCATCCTATATCAAAGACTTTGTCTTTATATGATACAGAGAATAAAGAAACAAGTGTTTCCACAGGCTTTCAGCCTGACTTCTTAATAAAAATTTTTATTTCTTTTAGTGCCAAGCTCCTTTTAAATATTAAGAGAATAGTGACTAAAATCTTGTTTTACTGCTTTGATAGATTCAGCAATTAGAGAAAACTGTGGGACATTCTAAAATGTCTCAAAAATATGAGAATATTCTTATTATCATGTGGTCAAAAATATCTATTTAACAGAGAAGATGACTCTTCACCTGAAGTCTGAGCCTACTTCCACAAAATCTAGTCTCCTGAGTGATCTTTCCTGCCTGTAAATTTACTAAAGTGAAAAAGGACTACTGCTGTCAGTAAAGCTTCTGGAATCTGGATCTTAAAGCTCCACCAACAATTTCACCATTAACTTTCTTATTATTTGCTTAAAAAATTATTTGTTACAGTGCCATCCAGATTGATGCTGTATATCAGGTACTTCTGCTCTGTGTATCCACTCAGGGTCTGAGTGTTTAAAAGTATGAACACAGAGGCAAAACCAAAGAGAAGCTTAATTACTCTCCTGCGATTGAAACCACATATCTCTGAAAATGGCTGTACTATATAAACCATGAACTTAAGGAAGTCCATAAATGCATAACAGAATAATTGTAATGAGTAACCCAATTCTGCAGAGATCCAATGAGGAACCAGACAAATAAAAAACTCACATGAAAGGAACCTAGCATAAAGGCAAAGGAAAACACTCAAGGAGCCAGATATTTATACATTATTACATATCCAGACAAGAGTACTCATGATGGTTTTGCTCATAAAAGGCTTCTATAAAGCCTTTGATGTGGTCCCCCTCAACATCCTTCTCTCTAAATTGGAGAGATGGATTTGGTCGATGGACTATTCAGTGCTTAAGAAACTGGTTAGATGGTCGTATTCAAAGGGTAATGCTCAATGGCTCAAAGTCCAGATGGAGATCTGTGACAAGTGGTGTCCCTCAAGGATCCATACTGGGACCAGTGCTTTTTAATATCTTCATCAATGATATTGACAGAGAGATTGAGTGCACCCTCAGCAATTTTGCAGATGACACCA
Source organism: Clamator glandarius (assembly GCA_033459285.1). Lineage (NCBI taxonomy): Eukaryota > Metazoa > Chordata > Aves > Cuculiformes > Cuculidae > Clamator > Clamator glandarius. The sequence continues at coordinate 180,100 of JAUNZM010000911.1, read as the reverse complement.
AGCTGAGTGGTGTAGTTGCTGCACCGGAAGGATGGGATGTCATCCAGCAGGACCCGGACAGGCTAGAAAAGTGGGTCTCATGATGTCCAACAAGACCAAATGCAAGGTCCTACACTTGGGTCTGTGCAATCCCGGATTTCAGTACATGATGGGGGAATGATGTCATTGAGAGCAGCCCTGCAGAGAAGGACTTTGGAGTGCTGGTTGATGAGAAATTCAGCATGAGCCAGCAATGTGTGCTCGCAGCTCAGAAGGCCAACCATATCCTGAGCTGCATCAAAAGAAGCATGGCCAGCACATCAAAGGTGGTGATTCTGCCCTTCTATTCCTCTCTTGTGAGACCTCATCTGGAGTGCTGTGTCCAGTTCTGGAATCCTCAACATAAGAAGGATATGGAACTATTGGAACAGGTCCAAAGGAGGGCTACAAAGATGATCAGAGGGCTGGAGCACCTCTGCTCTGAAGACAGGCTGAGAGACTTGGGCTTGTTCAGCCTGGAGAAGAGAAATCTCCGAGAAGATCGTATAATGACCTTCCTGTACTTGAAAGGGGCCTACAAAAAAGCTGGAGAGAGACTATTCATAAAGACTTATGGTGATATGATGAGGGGGAATGGGTACAGCAGATGAGATGAGAGCAGCAGATTTAGGCTTGATGTAAGGAAGAATTTCTTCACCATGAGAGTGGTGAGGCACTGGCACAGGTTGCCCAAGGAAGCTGTGGCTGCCCCATCTCTGGAGGTGTTCAAGGCGAAGCTGGATGGGGCCCTGGACAGCCTGATCTAGTGGGACGTGTTGCTGGCCATGGCAGGGGTATTGGAACAAGATGATCTTTAAGGTCCCTTCTAACCCAAACTCTTTTATGATTCTATGATTCTATGGTTTAACAACTATGAAAATCTCAAAATTTGCTTGAAGTCTTCTTTATTTTGTAGCTTGTAACAACCTTTTTAAAGAACTCTTGGGAACATTCTCCAAATATGTTATTTCTTTGTAGGAGAAATGAAGAAAAAGGCAACTGCTGCAAATGCCATCAACAGAAATGCTACCTGTCTAGTTCAGCTATGGTGTTCTTTCACTGATTTACACAGCTTCTATCTGTTTGTGACTATTCCTGCATGAGATTTGTGTGTGCTGGCATATCTTTCCACATAAAAGGGCAAACTAAAGGCAAATTAAGAAAAGACCTCTTGATCATAGCTCAGATTCCCTCTCATTCTTCTGTCTCTAAGTTAAGTTTCCAGAAGCTGTGATTGTGCAGAAATATTTCATATGTAGTTATGTAGCTAAGAGTTACCAGCATAGCTTCGTAGCAACTAGCTTGAACTACCATAGCCGAAGTGTAACTGCTCTGTTCATTTTCATTGTCACATTATCTAAATTCTAAAGGAGTTGGCACTTCAGATAGCAACATTAACAGTTGTATTATTCAAAACCTTTAAGAAAGTTGAGATGTCATCTCAGAAAGTAATAGTATATTAACTATGGAGAAACCTTAGCAGCAGAGTTCTACTTGTTTTGGTGATGAGCATGATTTGCAGAAGTTTGAGAAAAACTTTTCTTAAATGATCATTAATTACAGTCTTGTGCAACGTGACTACTAAAGAAACAAACACATAACAGCAGTTTTAGAAAAATACTAGATGTTATTCACTTACTTGATAATCTACCTTTATCTATCCCTTAAAAAGCAGTGGTTTTAAACACTACTGTTCCACAATGTTTACATTTTAGTCACTCTGCCTCCTCTACTTATTTTAGACAAGTCTTGTTAGCACTAGAACTTCCATCTTAAAATCTCACTCTATAGTTATCACTAGTTAACATCAGGAAAAAAGTCAAACAAATTATTGCTGGCAATTAGCATTTCAATCCGTTATAATGCAGGGAACAAGGGAGAAGTTAGTTGTCATAATACTTGTAGCACCACAATCTAGTTCTAGCCTGTTCTACCCTAAGACTCTTCCCAGTCCACATTGTTAAAGCCATATGTATAACAGAAATGATAGAAGACTTGCAAGAAAATTCTAACGTCAGTAGATCTGAGTGGAATCCACTGTCTGACAGAGAAAATCCTCTTCACTTTCTTTTTTCCTATCCATGCTCATGAAATAGGTGGAGTAGTTTCAAGTAATTCCACTATGAACTATAAACTTGAGAGGGGGGAAGGAGTACAGAAATAATCTCCCTGCACAACATTACTTCCCTTCTGACTTCAAGAGTACATGGCCCCTAAAATAAGAAGTCTTTCAGCCTCCCCAGACTCATTGCCAGGCCTGTTTAGATCAGAGGCTGCTCATCCTACTGATTGATGCCAAATTATGTGTGATGGTTTTCCCGATAAACTAAACTGTCTGCTATGGGCTGAGCTGAGACCGCTAAACTAATTTCATGTAGGAGTTCAGTTTTAAGTAATTTTTAAACAACATTAACATATTTCATATATTTCTCTCCAGAAAAAAAAAAGCCCTTGAGAGACCAAAGCAGAATAGCTTCTATAACATAAGGTAATCTTAAATTCATATGAAGGATCTGCCTACAACTTGCCGTCAATTACAGAATTTATCCCATATCAGGTGAAACAAGTTTAATAAGCCACTTAAGTGTTATAAGGTATGCTTCCTACCAACATGAATTATGTATCTATCTGCAGCCAAATGTATGTGTTCTATTGCTCTGAATATTAAACACAAAACCTATGTTTAAATAATGTGAAGGGTCTGATTTAAAGCCATAAAAGCCAATAAATTCAAAGTTTATGCTAGCACTCTATCCTTAACTCACACAAATTGTTTCAAACAGGTATAATGGCATGAATTACATCCCTCTTATGCTTACATTTCTACTTCCACTTTTGAATTTCCTGAGATCTCTCAGGCTCAGTCTCTCCGTGAACGTCTTTAAACAGAAATCTAAAATGTTATTTACTAGCTGTGGTTTTATTTTTTGAGTCAAACATATGGCTTATAGAAAACTTTAAAACGTACATTTTTTTCTCTGGTGATGGTATGGTTCCTTTAGAACTGTTTAAGTTTCTGTATTTAATATACAAACAGAATATTTAAAAATATTTCTTGATTACTTTATTAACTTTGTATTATTTACACAAGAGATTGTAACTTGTCTCTCACAGTTTTTCTGATCGCTTGTGTTACCACAGAACTGGCCAGATATTTAGAATGCTCATCAAAAAAAAAATTGTTATAAGCCATTTGAAGAGCCTTAGCAATATGCATAATAGTAAAGCGAAGGTCTACTCAAATGCTGAGTTGGGTTTTATCTGCTTTGCTGTTTCTGTCACTTTATATTTCATCACATAAATGTGAATAGGACTATAAGAGCCCAAAATAAATTCTACTCAGGTGGGGTTTTGTCAGAGGATTCCATGTAAGCATAATTGGGAGAAAAAAATGATAGAAAACACGTGGGAAGGTGTGATATTTGTAACTATGGCAATGCTGCTAATCAAGAAGTACCTGTAAGTCCTTGGTGAGAGGTGAGAACCAAGCAAGATGGAATTAAAAATATGATGTCTCAGTACAGCAAATAAATGCAAATCTCAACATATAGGCACATAGAGTACAGTCTTAAAATGCCTCTTATTTTAAGTTTCTCTAGAGAGGGATATGAGTGATAGCTAAGTTGGGAGCAAAGAATGTATCTACTTATAAAACAAGAGTTCTGTAGTATAGTATAAAAATCTCAGAATTGGAAACTGAAAAATCCTAATTGTAAGTTTCAAAATTAATACCAGTACATTGGGAAAGCCATTAAATCTTTTTCCCTTTAAAATTTCACACCTATAATATGGAATACTTACTCCATTGGGATAGCCTCAAAGATTTACTTGTTCTTGTTGCTAAGCACAGAAACTCTGGAAAATCATTCCTTGGCCAGAGACCAAATAAAGTCTGCATTTTGACTTGGATCAGAAATGTTGGACCTGCATTTAGAATATTTTTTTTAAAAAGCACCCAGATATAAGTGTTAACAATTTAAAATTATAGTACTCAGTTGTAAGAATTTGGGATTTTAGGCATTTTTGTAGAAGTTAATTAATCCATTGGTTATATTAAATTGACTTAGTTTTGAATCCTTCAGTGCCTCTAGATTCACTCATCTGCTTTGTGGACTCCTGTGAAATACATGAGGGGGACAATGAAAAGTGGCGAGCCCTGTCAGCTGCAGACCACTGTCTTAGAACAACAGCGTCTGAAGCTACAAGTCCAGCTTGATTTTTATAAGCTAGGGAATAGTCAAATTGTAGTTAAGGTGTACTAGGAATTCCCCAGAAGGAGAGAATCAAAGTTATTGAAATTCTATTAAAGCTATTACAATTTTGGTACATATAGTTAGGAATACATAGAAAAGTAAATACGAAGAGACCCTGCTGAAAGGGAACAGGACATTTCTGACATTTCTTGACACAGAAGTCAAAACATACTAGTATTTCCAAAATAAGGTGTGTTGGAGGGGTTCTGCTTAGCAGAAGCGATGTGAAAAGTTGCAGTGACCATAGGTTTGAATCTTATGAGCATTACAAATGGTGAGAAAACAAAAGCTGCAATATGACTACTTGTTTTATTTAGATCTGAGTATCTCTTTCGCTTTCTAAAGCAAAGCGAAACAGTTCTTATGAAATATTTTCAGAGCCTTTGTCTGCTTGTTCTATTGATCAGATGACCCTGAACGGGTGAACTGTAAATCAGAGAAAGGAGCTCTAAGAAAAGACATTGCTTAAGCTTCTGAGATGCTTTATGTATTCAGCACTACCATAGAGTTCAAGGCAGCTGGAACGTGGATACTAAATCTAGAAAATCTTCACAATGAGGTACTGTGCTTGCAAAATGTGTGGTGAACGAAGAGCTGATCCAGCCTTTGGAAAGTGTGAAAACAGTATCGACACAATTTGTAGCTCAAAGCAGAGAAATCTCAAAAACAGCAAATGTCCTGCTACAAAGGTGCTTGGAAAGAGAGATCAGCTGTCTTTGTTTAAATGATGCATCTCTTAAATGCAAAGGAATTTTCCTGAAATATTTTCCATATCATCCAAGTTCATGCTGGTTTATGTGTGTCATTTTGTGCAAAATATTTAGTAGGCCAGTTCAAGAAAATAATTTTTATATCACCATAAACATCACTTGATTTTCTTAGCACTGATGAAAGGTGAAAGACTGCAAGGCAAACTGCAGTGCACCAGACTGTCCTCCACACTGCATCTTTGGAATATCTCTCTCAATCAAACACTTTATTTTCTACCATGGATCTTTAGTTTACCATAGCTCTATTCAAAATGGGTCCAGAACAGTGAAAATGCATATGGCATTAGCTGCCATTATTCTTATCGGCTTGCCCCCGTTGAAGTTTTACACCCTGTCCTTTCTCAGGCTTCAACCAGCTTTGGTTTTCCCTCTAGATTCTTCTCTCTACTTCTCCTTTCTACTATTCTTAGTTCTGTTTATGGGATTAGTTTTCCCTTCCAGCTCTTTTTGCTGATTGAGAGCCAGATTATCAGAAGAGATAATTATAAGAGGCTCTGGCCCTGGCCCAGGCCTCTTATAATAGAGGAAAAATTCCATTCCCCACAGTTCAGCTGAAAACATGACATTTCAGTGGCTTGACAGTCAAGCAACATCTTGATTATTGAAGAGTTCCTGATGTACATCATTCAGAGATGCATTTCTGACTGCTTTCATGGTCTCCAATACTTGGCTGGGAATCCTTCACCTATGTCTGCCTTTTCATAGAATCATAGAATAACCAGGTTGGAAGAGACCCACCGGATCATCGAGTCCAACCATTCTCATCAATCCCTAAACCATGCCCCTAAGCACCTCATCCATCCTCACCTTAAACACCTCCAGGGAAGGCGAGTCAATCATCTCCCTGGGCAGACTGTTTCAATGCCTAACCACCCTTTCCTTGAAGAATTTTTTCCTTATCTCAAGCCTGAATCTCCCCTGGTGGAGCTTGGGGCCATTCCCTCTCTTCCTGTTCCCTGTTACTTGGCAGAAGAGGCCAGCTCCCTCCTCTCCACAAACTCCCTTCAGGTAGTTGTAGAGAGTAATAAGGTAATAATTAAGTAATAATTTTCAGTAATAATTTTCAGCCTTGGAAAAAATGAAAAGTAGAAAAAGAAATAACTGATTTCTATATTCAAATGTCAGAAATGGAAACTGAGTCAGTGCCTTCTGGGATTTGTTGTTCCAGCAACTGAGTTCTCATATAGTGTAAAGCAGAGCTGGCACAGTTATGTAAAGAGTTTTGCTGGAATACAGATAGGATTGTGTGGCTGATGGTGTTAACTGAAAGAAAGGTTAATCACCACACTGGTTGGGCAGTGAACACAACAAGAAAAATCCTGTTTTAATTTCTGAAGGTATTGCAGCTAAGTAAGGTTGTTACTGCATATTCATAAGAACAGATATGAAACAGAAAAATTAACTATGCTGCTGATTCTGGGAACACTGAGTTGTTACTCTTTCCGGTGCAGTAAACAGGTACTTCATCTTTTCCTAAGCTCTCCTAGGATACTTCAGTCTCCTTTTAATAAAGTGCTGCTTTAGCTCAGCAATTACAGCTGTGTGGCTTTTACTAAGCAATGTTTGGTTTTTTCCAGCTCCTCTTACTTGTTTGATACATACCAATAGAGAAGAGACATGGATTCAATTCCCATGACTAGGCCCATACACAGTAGGAACTTAATATAGCATCCAATTAATTAAAGAACAACAAAACCCCAAACAAACAGTAAAGCAGAATTTAGCAGAATAAGAAATTCCTAAATTACAGTGAGATGCTGTCTCAACCAGTTTTGTGCTCTTTACTTAAATACTAGAAAAGTAGCTTTAAGATTCTCATGACGAACACACATTCTGCTGGTTTGTTGTGAATAGAAAGGTAGTCAGAAGTAGTCAACTTAATAAGATTCCTCTAACTATCTGGATAGTAAAAGAACTGTTCTCTGACATATACAGCTATTGCTGCTCTTGAATTAAAGCTGAACTAGAGTAATAAAAGAGATAGCAGTATTTTTCAGACAGAAGTGTGGACTGCTCTTTTCCTGGGAGGTGGAGGAATGGGTGAATATGTAGTTGCATAACTTGTACAAGGGAATGGCAAAAGAAAATCCAATCCTAAATCTGGTAAAGGCAAGTGAGTCCTTCTGTTACCTTCATGGGTTTCAGATAATGGCATATTTGACTTACGTTTACTCTGATAAGGGATGAAGTACAACCATTCATAAATGTAGTAGCAACAGTATCTATAGGAAAACAAAAAATCATATCTATTGTGAGGAGAATCTCTGCTTTTTTAACAGGAGTATCTGCAATATTGGATAAATTGGAATTGTGTTTGAATATTCAGCTACATTTTTCATTAAATCTTAAATTATTTTTAGTTATAAAGAGTAGTTTCTTACTGCACATATATAGTAGATATCTCTGAGTTTTTCCTGTTATAAAAATTTGTAGAAAGGAAGAAAAAGCTATGAATTAATTTTATTTTCCCATTTTGTGCTTCAGTGTTTTAATCTGTTTAGATAATTTATATAACAGTTCTCAAAGAGAAAATAAGAAAAAATGGAGAATTCCTTCCTGACCTCACCCCTCTGTAGATTTCACCATTGCTATTATAATGGCTCCAAAAACACTGAGCCAGAAATTGCAGTTGTTGGGCACAAAGGAGTGATCTGATCAGGGTTACTTCTCTTCCTGTAAAGAACTAAACTGATCATTAGAAGAATTTTGGGAACTTTCAGGACTAGGGCATAATTTTCTGAGCTGTGTATATTGTGTGGTAATTTCCTGCTTTATTAAAGATTGTTCACAATGCTTTATAATATTGAGGTTTTAGGACTTTATAGTCATTGTGGTCAGGTCTGAATACTTAGATAAAATCATAGAATCATAGAATAACCAGGTTGGAAGAGACCCACCAGATCGTCGAGTCCAACCATTCCCACCAGTCTCTAAACCATACCCCTAAGCACCTCATCCACCCTCACCTTAAACACCTCCAGGGAAGGCTCTCCTGGCAGAGCTTGGGATCATTCGAGTCCAACCATTCCTATCAAACACTAAACCATACCCCTTAGCACCATGTCCACCCGTGCCTAAAACACCTCCAGGAAAGGTGAATCAACCAACTCCCTGGGTAGCCTGTTCCAGTGCCCAATGACCCTTTCTGTGAAAAAATTTTTCCTAATGTCCAGCCTAAATCTCCCCTGGCAGAGCTTGTGGCCATTCCCTTTCATCCTGTCCCCTGTCACTTGGGAGAAGAGGCCAGCACCCTCCTCTCTACAACCTCCTTTCAGGTAGTTATAGAGGGCAATGAGGTCTCCCCTCAGCCTCCTCTTCTCAAGGTTAAACAACCCCAGCTCACTCAGTTGCTTCTCATAAGGCCTGTTCTCCAGCCCCTTCACCAGCTTCATTGCTCTTCTCTGGACTCGCTCCAGAGCCACAACATCCTTCTTGTGGTGAGGGGCCCAGAACTGAACACAGTACTCGAGGTGCGGTCTCAGCAGTGCCGAGTACAGAGGGAGAATAACCTCCCTGGACCTGCTGGTCCATTGGCCTTCTTGGCCACCTGGGCACACTACTGGCTCATGTTCAGTCGACTGTCAACCAACACTCCCAGGTCCCTCTCCTCCAGGCAGCTTTCCAGCCAGGCTTCTCCCAGTCTGTAGCTCTGCTTAGGGTTGTTGTGCCCCAAGTGCAGGACCCAGCATTTGGCCTTGTTAAACCTCATCCCATTGGACTCTGCCCAGCGATCCAGCCTGTTCAGATACCTTTGCAGAGCCTCCCTATCCTCCAGCAGATCCACACTTCCACTCAGCTTAGAGTCGTCTGCAAACTTGCTGAGGGTGCACTCGATGCCTTCATCCAGGTCGTTGATAAAGACATTGAACAGGGCTGGATGCAGCACTGAGCCCTGGGGAACCCCACTTGTCACTGGCCTCCAGCTGGATTGAACACCATTTCCCACCACTCTCTGGGCCCGGCCATCCAGCCAGTCTTTGACCCAGGAGTGTGTGCACCTGTCCAGGCCAGAGGCTGACAGTTTCCGTAGCAGAATGCTGTGAGAAACTGTGTCAAAGGCTTTACTGAGGTCCAGAAAGACCCCATCCGCAGCCTTTCCCTCGTCCAGCATTCGAGTCACTTGGTCACAGAAGGCAATCAGGTTAGTTTGGCAAGACCTGCCTTTTGTGGACCCGTGTTGACTGGGCCTGATCACCTGGTTCTCTTGCATGTCCTTCATGGTAGCACTCAAGATCATCTGTTCCATGACTTTCCCTGGCACTGAGGTCAGACTGACAGGCCTGTAGTTCCCTGGATCCTCCCTGCGACCCTTCTTGTAGACGGGCACAACATCAGCCAGCCTCCATTCCAGTGGAACTTCCCCAGTCATCCAGAACTGTTGGAAGATGATGGAAAGGGGTTTGGCCAGCACATCCGCCAGCTCCTTCAATACCCGCGGGTGAATCCCATCCGGCCCCATAGACTTGTGGGTGTCTAGTTGGGCTAGCAAGGCTCTGACCACCTCCTCTTGGACCATGGGAGACTCATGTTGCTCCTCTAGCTCCAGGGTTTGTACAGAAAGGGAACAACTTTCTTTACAATTAAAGACGGAGGCAAAGAAGGCATTAAGTACCTCAGCCTTTTCCTCATCCCCTGTCACTGTTGTTCCTTCTGCGTCCTATAGGGACTGTATGGTCTCCCTAGTCCTCCTTTTATTATTTATATATTTATAGAAAGATTTTTTGTTATCTTTCACTGACTTTGCCAATCTGATTTCTAGTTGAGCCTTAGCCCTTCTAATTTTTTCTCTACACAGTCTCACTTCCCTCCTGTAGTCCACCCAAGAGGCCTGTCCCTTCTTCCAGAGCCCATAAACATTCCTCTTCTTCTTGATATCACTCAAGATCTCCCTGTTCAACCAAGCTGTTTTTTTCCCCTGCTGGTTTTTTTTTCGGAACATGGGGATGGCTTTCTCTTGAGCCACTAAGATCTCCTTTTTTGAAGAGTTCCCAGTCCTCATGGGCTCCCTTGCCCTTAAGCACTGTCTCCCATGAGACTTTGCCAACCAGCCTTCTGAAGAGTTCAGAGTCTGCCCTTTGGAAATGTAATGCTACTGTCTTGCTAACCACCCTCTTCACTTTGTCTAGAACAGAAAACCCTATCATCTCATGATCACTTAGTCCTAGGCACCCTCCTACTGCCACATCCCCCACAAGGACTTCTCTGTTCACAAACAGCAGGTCCAGGAGGGCACCTTCCCTTGTCAATACAAGGCTGAGGGAAAATTCAGCTTTGATTGGACCACCATTCTGATTTGGAAAGTGCCTGTTGTTTGAACATTATTCATAAATCACATTATGTCATGATTCATGATGGATTCCAGACAAAAGAATCATACAGTCACCACGTTGGAAAAGACCCATCAGATCATCAAGTCTGACCACAGAATCACAGAATCACAGAATAACCACGTTGGAAGAGACCCACTGGATCGTCGAGTCCAACCATTCCCACCAATCCCTAAATCATGCTCCTAAGCACCTCGTCTACCCTAACCTTAAACACCTCCAGGGACAGTGACTCAACCACCTCCCTTGGCAGACTGTTCCAATGCCTAACCACCCTCTCCGTGAAGAACTTTTTCCTAATCTCAAGCCTAAATCTCCCTGGCGGAGCTTGAGGCCATTCCCTCTCGTCCTGTCCCCTGTCACTTGGGAGAAGAGGCCAGCACACTCCTCTCCACAACCTCCCTTCAGGTAGTTGTAGAGAGTAATAAGGTCTCCCCTCAGCCTCCTCTTCTCCAGGCTGAACAACCCCAGCTCTCTCAGCCACTCCTCATAAGATTTGTTCTCCAGCCCCTTCACCAGGTTTGTTGCCCTTCTCTGGACTCGCTCCAGAGCCACAACATCCCTCTTGTGATGAGGGGCCCATTCCTGTTTAATGGTAAATTTGCCCTTTACAGCAATTGGCCAAGTTTACGCTTATATGGTCAATTGGCCATGTTTGCCCTAATATGATAAATGTGCCCTTTTATGATAAATTTGCCCAATATTGAACAAGTTCCCCCCACCAAAAAAAAAACAAAACAGAAAATCACCCAACCCAAGAATTGAAACGTGAAGTAAATAAAGCTTTTATTGTCTTAAATAGCCTTCTACTCTCTTTTATTCTTGAATGTGTGTGTATATTTGTTATTTACTATAATCAAAACTATACATTTATGCCCATGCATCTGTTTTCAAGGAGGTAATAATACTGCTGCTACTACTACTCCTGTTTCAACTACTCCTGCTGCTGCTAATAGTACTGCTACTGATAACAATAGGATCTATACTCTTACTGTGTTTTACAAACATACTCTTCCAAATTTGTATGTCCAATCTCCATTTTTGCCAACTGTATTTGGCCTGCAATTATAAAATTTGAGCAGTTGTGATGTATTGCAGGGTAGAGTCACTCAACCAAACTGAATGCTTTGTCAGCTTACAGATCATTCATATAGGTCTGTCCTGTTAGATTCTTCTAATTATCTGTCCTACATCATCAATAGATGCTTAATGCTATTGATAACTACAGCTAGTTTCAGAGACAGAAAAATAATTAAGAAATTATACAAAAATATCACTGCAAAAACTTTGATGTTGCAATTAAACCCTTGTGTTATTTTAAAAGGCTGATTATTTTGGCTGCTTATTCTTTCTGGAAACCAGAATACTTACGGAACCTGCTAATAACAAAAACAATCTATTAATATCTGAAAGCTCTGAATACCTAAGTTTACTGAAAATTACAAGAAATATGACTCCCTGCAAAAAAAGAAACAAAAAAAAAACCCAAAACCCCCATAAACCCACATAACCTAAAAAATAAAGACTAATTTGTAATTGACCTGTTTTGTAACTGTTTCATCAGGCAGACTACCTCACACTGAGCTGCTGGCTCCTTTCTGTAAATCTTTCATTTTATGCGAGGAGTGCCCAAAAGATTCAATTTTATTCTTGCTCAATAGTAGCAGCCAGCATTACAGAATGTGCTAAGGCAATCTCTGTTAACCATATGTATGTTATATCTAGCTGTTGTGTTGGGACTTCATACAAGCCTTCCGCTTAGGCTCCTAGTCAGTATGAATCGGCTTAAAAATGCATTTGGTTATGCTCTTCCGTCACCTGGATTTGAAGGAAAGTTAAATTTAAAATTGTATCAGCACCAGAGTCATTTGTTAGCCAGGTCATTATCATTGCAATATCATGGATAAAAAAAAAAAAAAAAGATTAGAAATGCTGGCCAAGATTGCACTAGTAAAGGGGACAGTTTTACGGTCATTCTGGTAAACTGTTCTTGCTGGGCATTTTGGTCAAAGTGGATGGCACTTCTGCTATGTTCTCCTTCTTCCTAAAAGACATCACCTGCTTTCCTCTTGTGTTGAGCTGAGGGTGTTCAGTTCTGTGTGTTCTGCCCAGGGGTCTGTCTATGAAGCCCAAAATAAGAAACCTGGGAGGGAAGATGGCACCATATTTTCAAGTGACTGCTGAAAAATAGGAGGCAAAGAGTACAAAGCAGTAGGCAGGGATGGTCCTATTGACAGCAAACAGATCATACTAGTGAGTATGGGTGGGTAAGTGCTACTGCATGGGAAAGCCTTGGCTACTCTGTAATAGGTGTGCGGCATTTAGTGAAATAAAATGTATAAGAAATACTGTGTATGAAAGCCTCTGCACACATAGTGTGTGCCATCTAAAGCAAATAAATTATATGTATTTCCTCCAATAAAATTGCCTCAGATTATGAGTAGAAGGACCTTGGAATGGAATTCAGTGGCCTGCAGAAGAAAGGACAAAATTTCAGTACTTCCCACAATACTGCTTTTCATTATTAGCCACTAAACTTCTATTTTAACTCCATTTAAGAGTCCAAAGGGGAATAAAAACTCTGTAGTGTTGCACAGACATGATAGATCATCAAACTGAACGGAAGAAAACCACTGATGCATGCTGAATGGAAAAGTATATTATTTTTTCTATAGTAATAAGCAACATGTGGTAGAATGACTGGCAAGGCCACACGGTGACTGCTAAACAAAGGTGACTGTGTGCAGACACTGGCAGACTCCATGGAAGACAATCTGAAGAACAAAAAAGATGGGTATTACAATAGTCTACGCTGTAGGTTAGAATAACTGAGGGTGGATGGAAGACAGGAAGCTGACAGGAAGCATCCCTAAGAATTTGTTGATACTGCTGCATAAAAGGACACGGAAAGGCAACTCCTGTTAAAAAAAGGATAGTCCATTAAGCAACACAACCATCAGCATAAGTCAGAGGAAGGACCAGCCTGAAGAAGAAACATAGATGTTACCTGCATTGATGATCAAGATGAAGACATGAGCAAAAGTGGTAAAAAGGAGGAATGGGGATTAGAAACAGCATGTTTCTAATGTGTAGAACAGCATGCATTTTTCAAAAAAGGAGAGTAAAAACCAAGGAGATGTGGATGGTAAAAGGGTATGCTTGAATGTGCCACGATGAAGAGAATAAAGAATAGCAAGACCTTTCTCTTGTGGTCTAATGTCTCCTAATCACAAGGAGTGGTTGGATATGGATGGGGATCTTTGCAAAACACACACACGCACACACGCACACACACACACAAATTACTTCTGATGGATTTTAAAAGTAAATAGTGCTGAGTTTTCTTTGCTCAGAGTAAAAGGGACTGATGACCAGAAGTGATAAGCTTCTAAATAAAATTATACAGTTCCAAGGAACTAAAACACATAGCTGAAGTTCTGCTAGCCTTATAAAGAAAAAGACTGTGAAATAAAGCAGTGGGCCTGCTGTTTGGTAGAGCTGCAACTCATACGTAATACTGTATTGTCTAGACATGGGCCCAAGATTAGAGAAAAGTCCTTTCTGCTTTCATTATGGATAATGCAGTTGCTGGGAGCAAAGGCAATATGCCTACTGGGACTGACGAGAATAGCGGACAACTACTGTTCCAATGCTATAAACACTAAGTTAGATAAGGAGGAAAAAAATGGGCAAATGAATAATGTGCATGCACACTAACCTGCTGTAGTTTTGATTCTACAAGTCATAGTTTCTATGTCAATCCCTTATGAATGTAACCAATAGTATTTAAAGAATGTAAAGTATTTAAAGTATTTACAGATCAGCATATTAACAAAGGATATTATTTTACTTCCTGTTACATGTTTCTAACTTTTTTCTACTACCCTGAGCACTGATAAGAATGGGTAGATTCAGAATTTCCATTTGTTAAGTGAGTCAGGGGTTTCATATTTACCTGAGCCTTTGTGTGGATTTAATAGTGAAATAAATTACTTGCTGTTACAGAAACAAGTAACAGCACTTCTGTAAGCAGCATTCTGCTGTATATAATCCTAAATAAGTAAATAATCTGTGCAAAGGGAATTTTCATCCAAATAAACTTTAAAACCATATTCATACAGAAGTATTATTCAATAGGAAAAAAAAACATTAAAGCAATGCAAAGAAAAAACAAATCATTTTCTCTCAATAAGTGGACCAAATAGGATGCCAGTTATTGATTTAGTCTGGGATACTGGAATACTAAATCTTGTGCTGCATCTAGGCACAGTATATCTTTTGGAATGCTCATGATGATTTATTTTTTATATTTTAAAAATAAGAATTCTATTTAAAGGCAGAGACTCATCTTCAAATAGCCGTGTTTTGTTTAGCTACTGGGAGAAATTGCTGGCTTTTGCTGAAATTCCCTTGAATAAGTATTGCCCTTAAGATTTAATATTTTTTTCCACCAGTGTCTCCGGGCGTTGTAGTGTTGTAATTTTGTGCCTCTCCCACATGACCTGATAACTTGCCCAAACATAGGACTTCTAACTTCTCCTATTATTTCAGGCATCATTTCCTATGTATATTTACTATCTTGAAAAGTATTTCCAAAGAAGAAGGTCAAGCCTTTCACTACACAATGATGGGACAGGGAAAATGGACAATGACTGAAAATGTTTACTTGCTGAAGTCAGTTAGGAGAACACAGATCTTGGTCCAACTAACATTTCATCTATAAAAGAAATTAATATAATATAATATAATATAATTTTTTCTTTTATTGTGACGCACAAGGTCAGAATGGCACCCTAATAAATAATGTGCAGTTGGGTAAGTACTTATAGTGGGCTGAATGACCCTTATGTCTTAGGTTACATTTCCCCTGTCTATTCTAAGAACAAGAGGTTTTAGTGGGTCTCCTCGACTTGGCAGACTTGTCTTCTTAGCACCAACAAAAACGTTCAAAGTGGTGTCTCAGCATGGTATAGATGAGGCATTAGCACTATACTTTCCAAATTTTTGTTAAAAAAGTCAAGTATTTGGCAGTAATGCTACAACACACTGCAAAACAAGATAATAATCCCGTTAGCGCTCTGTATGATAGATTTGCCAGACATGCCAGAGGAGTATTCCCCTTTCATAACAGACAAAACCAGAATTATGCACATAGATAATAGGAACTCTTACTGTCCAAGTTATATTATTGAGTATTCCTAGAGGGTATGCCACTATTACCACCTAGCCCAGAAGGCTCACATATTTTAAGCAGTTACTGTCTGCTGTTTCTTGCTCTGCTCCTCATATAAAAGTTTCTATGCAAGATTTGTCCATCTACACAGGGCTAGAGATGACTAAGATTATATTTTAAACTACTGCTGCTAGACTCTTCAGAATTTCTTTGTCAAAGTGTTAACAACTAAATCAAGCTGGTTCACTGGTAGCTTGGGCTCTTGAAAATGATACCTCAGACTAAACACTGCAAAGGATTTTCTAGATCATGAATACTGCTGGAAAGCATGTGCAGAATATCAGCGCAACTTAGGGGCTGGATCATTTGATACTACTTCTAAAACAGAATACATAAGAAGGAAACATGTCATCAGGATGCAGGATTGGTCAGGGGAGACAGATGACAACTGGGTATTCAGCCTTAGCTGAGAACTGAGAAGAAGCATTTAGCTTGCAAAATCAGATTAAACAGATTGTTCTATTTGTAGCTACACCTCATTCCAAGTAAAGTGAAGGCAAATCAACATATGACCTAAAGTACTGTCTCAACGACATATTTGCTTTATACTTTTCATAGCCTCAATGTCATACTGTAGTAAGAGTTCAGATAATTAAAGCAGTGTAAAAATACTTGTATTAGTTTTTGAGTCTCCATTGGTATATTTCTACCATTGTTTGGGTAGTGAAATCAGAGAACCTTTTTTGCTATTGTTTACAAAAGATATCTCCTGTTACCTCTACTAAGCATCCAAAACCCCACAGATTTTAATGGAAATCAACTAGTGATTTCTAATAGGTATTTCTACTTGATTTTCATATTTTTTTAAAGTTCTTAGATCATATTTGGGTCATATTTCTATACTGCTATGAGAGACAGAAGTACTGAAAAGCAGCAGAAGAAACAACCTCTTATGTAATCAAAAGACTCCAGAAGGGGTTTTAAGGAAAATAACAACAATAGGAAGCTTGGACTAAATTGTGAGGGCTGGCAATAATTAAATTTCTTTTTTGGGGGAAAAAGGTAACAATGGAATATAATAATTCTTGGCAAACCACTCTGATAATAAGTTATTTGTTTACTTTTATAACAGAATGAAAAATTAACTGTGGAAAGAATACGATTCCTTTTTGTTTTGTGACTATGAAACTGAACATGGTTTGACAGCGGCCTGCCTACTCCACAAATCAGTAAGTATGAAAAGTTCTCTTCTGACCTCTCACTGTCTGACTTCAGAACGTAATTAACTTCTTTTACATGCTTAAATCAATTCTTATCTTGTGCACATTACTAAGCTACAACTGCTGAGGAAATTAACAGAAACAATCAAACACACTTATGGAAATTCGGTATTTAAAAAAATAAAATCTTCATTTCTCTGTGGATATCTTTTGTTTCTGAATTTATTCCAGATAATTTTACTTGCAGTCTGCTTTACTGCTTTATAATACTTCTGTTTATTAGAAAGTACAGATGCTTATGTGGCATGTACTCGTAAATATGTTCTGCCTCTAAAGGAAGAAATTCTGTTGAGTAAAAAGTGTTTAAAAGCTTATATCAACAGACACAAGAGTCTCACTTTGTTACGCTAAACTCAACCACAGTAGGAAGGAAAGTTCAAAGTTACAACTTTGCATTGCTGCCAAAATACACCAGCCCTATCTCACTGGATTGATTCAGTTGAGTCCCACTGTGTTGATGGAGTTCAGGCTGCAAGAAGAGTTCATGTTGGGCTGACTTTGCAGTACCACCCTAGAATGCAATGTGCAGTATCTGTTTTGTATTCCCGTGGGCTGGGAATTTATAGCAAACACTGCTTTTGGGAACAGTGTTAGCAACTGAAATACTGCAGCACAAAGTGGCCTCCCAGTAACTCTGAGCTACTGCCACAGTGCACACAGATAATAAAAAAAATACAATCCTGCTTGTTCATCTGAAGTAGTTTCTGAATTGTCAGTTTAAGCAATTGTAAATAACTGTAACTTAAAAAGATGGTCAAGTGAGGGAAGTACAAAGACATGCAGCTTAAAATTAAAAGTAAAAAAATCCAGCAGGATAACTGGGACAATAATGAGGGATACTACACTGAGACGTCAAAAATCCCTTATCATAGAGTGGGAGCAAGGCTCTTTTCTTCTTAAAAAGCTAGTGCCTGTAAAATAATACATAACGATAATGTAAGTAGACCAAGAAAACTAGAGAAAGTGTTTTAATTGCTGCAAATGTTTTTTATCCAAACTACCAGTGCTTATATTTTGTTACAATTTATTTGTTTTCCTAAGACCCCCCCCTTTTTTTTAAGACAGTATGAGTTGTTAAACAAAGACCTGAAAATCATATGCCTTGGCTCTGTTCTTAGCAAAAACATTCCTGAGTTCCCATTTATGTGCTATTTTATAAATGTGGCTTTATCAAGCAAGGCTACTGCTGTGCACTCTGCTGTGACTTAACCTGAACTACACCTTAACCCCTCCACCATGTAAAAGAAGGTGAGCTACACTTAAATGAATTTTGTAGTTTGCCTGAGATATTCACAGTAAAACTTTGGTTCAAAATTGTATTCTTTCTGAATGATAGAAATTAAAATGTAGCAATTAACTTTTTAAATTGAAGCTGAAATTCTTATTTAATTCCAGTACTTACTCTTTCAATCTTTGTGCAGTCAGAAAATTAGCATGTTCCAGTGCACTCCTCACTAACATGCACTACTAAAACAGACAAACTGTTGCAAAACTGATTTCTAATATTCAAAATAGGTAGACTGTGAAGCGCCTGCATACATTTGTGGCTTTTGTGTTGTACGCATGCGCATGAATGCAGTGGGCTGGTAAGAGTAAGGATGTGTAGGTGTATGTTCACAGCTGACATCCCTAGGGTGAGGGCGAGTATTATCTATGTCCTCTGCAGACTGTACAAAGTTTGGGTGGTCATGGACTGTGTTGTCCCTTCCAGCAACCACTCCTAGGGTTAAGAAGGGTATCATGTCATACTCATTGAGCCTGGGTGGCCACATACTCCTCACACCCTCTTCAGGGTAATGGAACTCAGTTCTTCATTTTCCATGCAACCTTTCCACAGCCAGGTGACTCTCCCAGTTAGTCTATGACACCAGGCTACATACCACATGCAAGGTCAAAGCTGAGCTCCCTCCTGGGGTTTAACTTCACTAAGAAGCAAATTAACAATGAAACAATCAACTCCCAAGACTCAGCTAAACCCATCTCCTCATCTTACTGCAAACACAAACTCATCACCCTCTGCCAGGACAGCCAGACTCCACAATATGCTTCCTCCTCTTAATTACCTCCAGCTGCTGGAACCTCCCTCTGGGCCTCATGTTGCTGGCAGGTGCTGTGGGGTGGGGCAAAATCATCCCCACATCCAGGACACTGTTAACTACCTCCTTCCTCCCTGCTTTATTTTGCTGCTAAGCCCTAACTTATATAATATTAGTGGTTTGTGGTTTTTATTGTCTTCACAGAATGACCAGGTTGGAAGAGACCCACTGGATCGTCGAGTCCAACCATTCCCACCATTCCCTAAATCATGCTCCTAAGCACCTCATCTACCCTAACCTTAAACACCTCCAGGGACGGTGACTCAACCACCTCCCTGGGCAGACCGTTCCAATGCCTAACCACCCTCTCTGTGAAGAATTTCTTCCTAATCTCAAGCCTAAATCTCCCCTGGCGGAGCTTGAGGCCATTCCCTCTCATCCTGTCCCCTGGCACTTGGGAGAAGAGGCCAGCACCCTCCTCTCTACAACCTCCCTTCAGGTAGTTGTAGAGAGTAATAAGGTCTCCCCTCAGCCTCCTCTTCTCCAGGCTGAACAACCCCAGCTCTCTCAGCCGCTCCTCGTAAGATTTGTTCTCCAGCCCCTTCACCAGCTTTGTTGCTCTTCTCTGGACTCGCTCCAGAGCCTCAGCATCCTTCTTGTGGGGAAGGGCCCAGAACTGAACACAGGACTCGAGGTGCGGTCTTACCAGTGCCGAGTACAGGGGGAGAATAACCTCCCTGGACCTGCTGGTCACGCCGTTCCTGATACAAGCCAGGACGCCATTGGCCTTTTTGGCCACCTGGGCACACTGCTGGCTCATGTTCAGTCGGTTGTCAACCAACACTCCCAGGTCCTTCTCCTCCTGGCAGCTTTCCAGCCAGGCTTCTCCTAGTCTGTACCTCTGCTTAGGGTTGTTGTGCCCCAAGTGCAGGACCCGGCATTTGGCCTTGTTAAACCTCATGCCGTTGGTCTCAGCCCAGCGGTCCAGCCTGTTCAGATCCCTTTGCAGAGCCTCCCGACCCTCCAGCAGATCCACACTTCCTCCCAGCTTGGTGTCATCTGCAAACTTGCTAAAGGAGGACTCAATGCCTTCATCCAAGTCGTTGATAAAGACATTAAACAGGACTGGACCCAGGACTGAGCCCTGGGGAACCCCACTTGTAACTGGCCTCCAGCTGGATTTAACTCCATTTACCACCACCCTCTGGACCCGGTCATTCAACCAGTTTTTCACCCAGGAGAGTGTGCGCCCGTCCAGGCCAGAGGCCGACAGTTTCCGAAGCAGAATGCTGTGAGAAACTGTATCAAAGGCTTTACTGAAGTCCAGGAAAACCACATCCACAGCCTTTCCCTCATCCAAGAGTTTAGTCACTTGGTCATAGAAGGTGATCAGATTAGTCTGGCAAGACCTGCCTTTCACGAACCCGTGTTGACTGGGCTTGATCACCCGGTTCTCTTGCAAGTGCTTCATGATCGCACTCAAGATCACCCGCTCCATGACTTTCCCCGGTACCGAGGTCAGGCTGACAGGCCTGTAGTTCCCCGGATCCTCCCTGCGCCCCTTCTTATAGATGGGCACGACATCAGCCAGCCTCCCGTCCAGCGGAACCTCCCCAGTCATCCAAGACTGTTGGAAGATGATGGAAAGGGGTTTGGCCAGCACATCCGCCAGTTCCCTCAAAACTCTTGTGTGGACTCCATCTGGCCCCATAGACTTGTGGGCATCTAGCTGGGCAAGCAAGTCTCTAACCACCTCCTCTTGGACCTTGGGAATCTCATACTTCTCTTCCAAACCTTGGGGTTGTGCACAGAGGGAACAATTTTCCTTACTGTTAAAGACTGAGGCAAAATAGGCATTGAGCACTTCAGCCTTGTCTTCGTCCCCTGTTACTGTTGTTCCCTCTGCATCTACTAGGGACTGGAGATTCTCCCTAGCCCTCCTTTTGCTGTTGACATATTTGTAGAAAGACTTTTTGTTGTCTTTCACAGTCATGGCCAATCGCATTTCTAGTTGGGCCTTAGCCCTCCTGATTTTTTCCCTGCACTTTCTCACTTTCTCCCTGTAGTCCACCCAGGATGCCTGCCCCTTCCTCCAGAGGTCGTAGGCCCTCCTCTTCCTATTGATGTCTCTTAGGACCTCCCTACTCAACCACGCTGGTTCTTTTGACCTTATTTAAAAGACAATGAAAAACAAAGTCTTCCTGGTGGCAAAGGTAAGTAGAAGAGTGACTCCCAAGTCAGTGGTAGAGAATCCTTGGACAAAATGATATAGCAGCTCCAGGGAGATGTAATCTGTTTATCTCATTGGTGATTATATACTTTATACACAAGGCATAGTGTATAGCAGAGAATTATGCAGTAAACCAAAGCAAACCACCATATCCTAGCCATTTTGATAGATTTTAGGAGGCTACTCGGTCCTAACTTTTGGGTTTTTCAGGGGAAGATCAGACTTACGCTACATTTTTCTCTGTTCATGAGATGAAAATGACATTTTCTTTTCATTCAGTGAAAAGCAAATCAGGCTACCAGTGGAACTCCAGGCCCCTCTGTCAGTGATTCTAGGATCCTATACTGAACCTTTCCAGCTCTGATTTCTAAACTGTGCAAATTCAATTGAGCACATTATATTAGTACAAATGAGGTCTGAAGTAGTATCTTTTATTAGATGCAGTTAGAAAAAAAATGAGTAGTTTTTGTCACATATTTTTTCACCGATTTGTTCCTTCTAATCTTTTTGCCTGTTCTCTCAGTTATGACAGGTGGGCTAATACCAGATATTACTTCTCCCTAAAGACCTTGCCACTTTTATATCCCAAACCTATTCCTGCTACAACTACAATCATGTTATTACTTGCAGCTATCACAAAGGTGAAAAGAATATCCCCTGCAGCCCAGAATGCATAGATAAGATGGCTTATAGCTAGTCAGTTGAAAAAAAAACTGAAAACTAAATACAGTTCACAAAACCACCAAAAACCTTGATTGAAAGTGATTACATTATGAATTAATTGTCTAAACAAGATCTAACATGTTTCTAGGATTATAGTATGTTCCTGAGATACAAATAAATTACTAAAATATTGAGGATATTGCCAAAACCTGCTAGAAATTATGTCAGCTATTTTGGCTTCTTCTGCTCACTGTAGCTGAAAAGCATCTTCCTGAAAGTACCCGTCTGATGGTGCTGCTGCCTACCAAACTACTGATGATGAACAAGAGCGGTCAACAAAAAATCCTAGGAGATATGCAAAATAATTAGCAGAAAACGTTAACATTTTTAATTAAAATCAGAGTAGTAATCACATCTTTTGTTTAAAAGAAAACAAGAATGCTCTATTACACACTTAAGTTTCTTGACTTCTAGCAATGCAGCACTGGGGGTTGCCACAATGGATGCAATGTTCTATTTCACATTTGGACAAGGAGAGGAAATAGGCTAACAGAAAGAAAGAAATTATGCGATAAGGAGCAACTGTAACATATTTGTAATGTGGACATTTTTCAAAGAAAGATGTGGAATTTCCTAACTTAAAAAAACCTTAAGTATTTATGCTTCCTGCCACCAATGAAACTTAGGGAGCACTTTTATTTGTGTAAACTTCCCAGACACCATAAATGGAAAAGCCACAAAAAAAGTCACATGCTTACTCAATACTTGTGTTTTAGGAAAATTTCTTGCTTTGACTCAATTCAAATTGCATGTTGTTTCACTTGAAAAAAAGTGAAATCCAGAAGGAAATATTTACACTTGGAAGAATTCAACCCAACCTTCTCATACATTTGATAGCTGTAAATGTAGGTGTTCTAAAAAACAAAGATTTGGAGGGAGGATGATGTACAAAATTCTCCATGGGAAAGCAATGCCTCCCTATTCATCTAAACTTGCCAACTGCATGTTCTAGGTTTTCTAGAATATTCTAAGAATTATCACGAATGCTGCTTGGGTTAATAACTAGAAAGTTTACAGAGAGAGCCAATTTATGAAACTGCAGGCAAACAAATGTGAAGATGATTAAACCGCATACAAAAATGTGATGTCCACAAAATAAGTATCTGGCTATGGGAAACCATTGCTTGTGTGCTTATTTTGTTAACATGTTGTGTCTACGCTAATAGCAAATGCTGAGGTTTCTCTTTTAAGTTGTAAAGTTACAGGGATTGTAGCCTTCTCTTTCATGTGTCAGACTGTGAACCTAGACCCTGTGCTTGAATCTTTTCAGCTAAACTTTAAATGACCTTGTACTTGGAAAATGTTTTTAAATCCCATTTAGTCATTACAGTTGTTTAGCAGTTAATCCAAGTATGTTGTTTTTAAGTAAGGTTAGGTTCTTGTTGCTCACATGTAATAGGGAACAAATGGTCAAAGAAACAATGATTAAAAAACTAGGGAACTGATGAAAAGTAAAAACAAGTTATTAAAAAGTGGGGATGTGGAAAAAGCAAAAGCTATATATTACATAGTGACTGCCTAATTTGAGGGGGAAAAATAAAAAACCCTAAAGCAAAGAAAAAGGTAATACTTTAAACATTTTAGGATTAAGACAGGATGGTTAAATGAACATATAATTTTGAACAAAGATAAGTAATTGGAATGTTAAGATCACAAATATGAGATGATACAATATGCAAGGAGACATAAACAATAGTAAAAATTACAAAGGATGTTCTAAGGAGAGACATGGTACTGATCAGGTTATTGTTACATTTCCTTACATCTCCATATAACTGGACAGATGATACTTAGATGTGGTCTCTCACCTTTAAATTTACATTTGTAATACCACAGGTAATAGTGGCAGGCATAATAAAATGCTTTTATATAAAATTATATAAAAATAGGTATTTTGGCCTTGAGTAGCACAGTAATTTTCAACAACTTTCACAGGCAAAGACATCACCAAGAATGCTGAAGGCTTTCCCATTCCCACCAGTGGAAGAGATAGCTATTTTAATGTGTACTTTCCATGATATGTAGAACTCCTTTGTTTCTACGCATGCACACACAGAAATAATTTCTTGTCAAAGTGGTATAGTCATGGCAACTTTTCTGGAATCTGTGCAAAAGTTACAACAGGAGGGGAAACCCATATACTTCTGTGTCAAAACACATATGACATTCCTATAGCAAAACACTGACATTGGTATAATGCAATACAATTGGTGTTTATTTCCAGGCTAAAAAAAATGTTCTGACCTCACACTTCGATTTCCTTCTTCGTGTGTTTGGGAACAATTCTAGTCTTTTAATGAGTATTTTTTTTCCCCATGTAGGCTACAGGAAAGGGGCAAAGATCTGCTTTGGCAGCGCCGTTGAATACTTTTATTTTTAAACCAAGCACTCTGCACTTCAGCATCTTAAATCCAGAACGTTTAACTACCAGGACCAGCCCAAATATCTCATGTACTGTAACATTTAGATCTTCCACGCCTTTCTCAACGTTCGGTTGCAGGTTCTCAGGTCCAACCCTGGAAATGATAAATATAAATAAATCTAAATAATCATCCCTTGTGAGCGACGATCTTCCCTTGTGAGCTTGTGCATCCTAAAGCGCTACCAAGTACTCCAAAACCAGGCTTCTGGCTCTTCTCCGGCCCAGGGAAAAGGGGGAATATACCCGCTAAAGCCTCGCTGAACTGACACAACGCAGCAGCCTCGGAAACCACCGAGCCCGGGAGCATCAGCCCCGCTCGTACGCCAACCTCCAGCATCGCCACAGAGACGCCAGACGCCCCTCGTTCTCCGTCAACCCGGGCTGAGCACCGGCTCGGGCGGGGCGTCCCCGCGCCGCCAGGGCCGCCTGCCGCGCGCGCGCCGCCCCCGCGCCGCCCGCCCAACCGACCCCCGGCCCCGCGGGGCTCCGCCGTCCCGCACCGCGCGCACGGGGCATGCGCGGCGCAGCCGCCCGGGCGGGCAAATTCAAACGTGCCTCCCTCCCTCCCTCCCTCTGTCTCTCTTTGCCCCCATTTTCGTCGCCGCGGGTAGCAGCGGTTGCGCTGACGTCATTGCACCGCGTCCTTCTCCTTTCTGCGGTTTCCGGCGCTCGCCCGAGCGGTAAGTGCGGCAGAGTGCCTGGGGGGGTGAGGGTAGGAGGGGGCGAAGTTTTCATTTGCGTGGTTCACGGCACCGTTTCTCTACCCTTTTCCCCTAGGGGCGGGTGCCTTGGCGTGACCCCCCGTCCGCCGGGGCGGTCGCGGCGGCGATGGCTTCGGGGCGAGCGGCGGAGCTGGAGGAAGAGCTGCGGGGCTTGGCGGAGGAGCTGCGCCGCTGCCAGGTTACCGGGCGGTGGGGCTGGGGAAGGAACGGGGAGGCAGCACGTGGCTCCCGGTCCCAGTGCCGCCGAGCCCCGAGGGCGAGGGCTGTGGTGGGGGGAGGGAGGCGTCCCGACATCCACCTGTTGGGCACTTTATCTTGGCTAAAAAGCAAGAAGCACTGGGCCTGGAAAGCATCTCTCTTCTGTCGTTTATTTGCATCCGTGAGAAGTCGGCTTTTATTTGCTTGTTGCCCAATGGGAAGGGAAGCGCAGTGCTGCCTTAGGCAGCTCCTGTTAAATCGAAGGGTGCAAGGCTTTTGTAGAAATAAACCTTTAGAGGTCATTTTATCTCTCCCCTCGTCTTGTTGCCCGTAATGGGAGCGAGGTCTTCATGAATATGAATCCTTATAAATATGAATCTTTATGAATCTATCAGAAATGGCATGACCAGCAGTCCAGGGAGGTTATTCTCCCTCTGTACTCGGCACTGGTGAGACCGAACCTCGAATCCTGTGTTCAGATCTGAGCCTCTTGCTGCAAGAAGGATGTTGAGGCTCTGGAGCGAGTTGTTCTCCAGAGGAGAACAACAAAGCTGGTGAAGGGGCTGGAGAACAGGCCTTGTGAGGAGTGGCTGAGAGAGTTGGGGTTGTTTAGCCTGGAGAAGAGGAGGCTGAGGGGAGACCTCATTGCTCTCTACAACTACCGGAAAGGAGTTTATAGAGAGGAGGGTGCTGGCCTCTTCTCCCAAGTGACAAGTGACAGGACGAGAGGGAAAGACCTCCAGCTGCAGTAAGGGAAGTTCAGGCTGAACATCAGAAAAAATTTTTCACAGAAAGAGTCATTGGGCACTGGCAGAGGCTACCCGGGGTGGTGGTCGAGTCACCATCGCTGGAGGCGTTTAGAAGATGGGTAGACAAGGTGCTCAGGGAGATGGTTTAGTGACAGATAGGAATGGTTGGACTCAGCGATCCAAGAGGTCTTTTCCAACCTAGTGATTCTATGATTCTATGAATAATTGTGGTCATACTTGCGAAAGTTCCCTCTGTGACCTTCCTTCACAGGTGCGCATTCCGTACTTTTTCCAGCTTATGTTTAGGTACATTTCATGGCAGTTGCAAAATGTTGATAATGTGAGGCCCTGTTGCAGAAATCTGTGCTAGTTCTCTGCCAAACAAGTGTATTGCACTTAAAGGCTACATCAGAGAGGAAGGTGACATCTGATGCTCTGGTTGCTTTCTCACTTGCTTACTGACAGCTAAAACAGTGTTTTCTTTTGATTAAATCCTCAATGGCCTGGGCTGACATGGTCTTATTTGTGAACAGAAAATAGTATCTTCTTTAGGGTTAATAGAGGTTTATGATTTCAAGCAGCAGTGCTGCACCTGGCAACTGGCACCATGTTTCTGTTACGGGTGGAATCCAGACTTCTTGCAAGAACTTGTTGCATAGGAGATCTGTGGGGAGGAGGAAGCTGTCAATAAAAGTCCTGCTTAGAAGTACTGAACAGTGAATGGTTTGGGGAGATCTTTAATGTCTTGTGGGACAATAGAAAACTCTATAATGATAATTTAGTTACTTTCCTTTTCTTGGTATGCAGATATGTAGTATCCAACAGAACTTGGTGGAGGCAGAAGAAAGGCCCAGTGCTCTGCTTATTTGCCAGTTAAACATAAATTGTATATTACTAAAACACAGTAGCATAACATATTTTTTAAGAACATTATAAATAATAGAAACCTGGAAATAAACTGATCAAATGCGAATTTTTAATCACTTTGGTAGTATAACTTGATGTACACAATTTGTAGTTAAGTATCTGACACCCCCCTTTAGATTCTTGCAATTACACATGCATTTCTACTTGTTCCTTGATGAACTCGTTCCAATAGTTTTGAAGTCAACAACCAGAAAATATTTCTAAATGTATTTCCTCTAAGTCTCGTGCATATTGTCTTACCGTTCTGGTATCTTTGTCTTGTGTCACATCAGATAGTTTTCTGAGAGGGAAGCACACAAATGAAAAAGAACATGAAAGTAGTTCCTGTACTTGAAAACAGAACCCAGTCAGTGTTCCACACTAACATCTCCAGCTTGATGGTAGAATACATCCTTATAAAAAACAGGGAATGCCTGTCTTCAGGATTTATTTCAGGTTATAAATAAAATAAAAAGGAACATGATGCAGTAATCGACAAGCAGAGTTTCTTATTTGAAAGCTCTGCAGTATAGATATATCCGTGCTTTACCATTTTACTAATCCATCAGTAAACAGAGAAGCGTGTTTGGGCATTTTTATGTTATGTAAAGAAGGAGGAAATCAGGTTTTAATGAGTTAGAGGTGATTACTTAGTGAATTATGCAGTTTTTTTTGAAGTAGGTTATATATAAAATGATAAAACTTTTTTGAACTTTGGTGAAGTTACTCTGACTCTGCATGGGAGCTAAAATAGGCCAATGCAGATTCTTTAGCTGCTTTAAAAGTCAACTGATAAAATTATTCAGGGATGGTTAATCCGTTTTAAGTTTATATTCCAGAAATATGAAAAGACAAGCCATTTGAAAACATAAATATGTGTGGGCAATGTTAATGTGGTTTTCTTACTTCTTTGTAGTGGAAACAAAGTTTTTACTGACCAACTAATTCTTCCAATGGAATTATATTTAATCTGCTGTGTCTTTCTTAGTTTCATTTGAATGTAAAATCATCTTTGGTTCTCATCTTAAGTTCTTACCTAACGTTTGCAGGTCTTGTTAGTAAGAATCATGCATGTGTTTAAGTGGAAAGGACCTCTTGAGAACAGCTTTGCCACCCCACCTTAGAGCAGGTTGTTCAGAATGGTGTCCAGTGAGATTTTTGGTATTTCCATGACTGGAGATTGCAGCCACTCAGGGCAACCTGTGTCAGTGTGCGAAGATCCTCACAGCAAGTATGTTCCAACTTTTCCTAAGACTTTCCTTGTCTTGTGGGGTTTTATGTTGGGTAGATTTATCTCTTAGGAGATTACCTTAGCAGGCATTTTGGATAGAAATGCTATGTAAATGTGTCTCTTTCTTTTTTTCTTTTTTTTTTTTTTTTTTCTTAAAGCCATAGCCATAAATGAGAGGGTGTTAATTTAGGATGTTAGTTTTTAATCCAGCAAGTGAATTTTTTTTTCTTTATGAGTAATATGTCCACAGGCATTCAAACTACACTTTTGAAACAAACTTCCCCGCTGAAAACTAGTTTTAACAGTGTACGGGAACAAAAGAATTAGCCTCAAATATTTGCTTAGGTATTAGCCTTTTGAATTTTTTTTTTTTTAAAAGAAGAAAATCCGATTTATCAAATGGTTGAGGCTGAAAGTTTTAATTGATTCTAGGGAACACTAAACAAGATTGTAGAAGTAGAGATGTATATATGCAACAGTTACCTGACACCTGAATAAAATATGGCATGTTTCTTTTCTAATTCTACATACCTCCTTGGATTATTATATTCACTGTATTATAAACTGCGTTTCCAATACGAAGTCTGTCTACTGGGAACTGGAGTTCATTGGCTAAATATACGGAAGCCTTCTTTAGCTAATGAAGCTGCTGAGTGTTAGTGGAAGTATTGTGTCTGCTAGCTCTGCTCCAGCCACAGGATTCCAGGTGTTGACTTTTAGCTGTGTCTGTTTTTTGCAACAGGATGGTGGAGCAGTTGACCATGACCATTTTTCTCATCTAGCATGGTGGCTTTTATGTTAAAATGTAGGTTCTTCTACTTCTACATATGTCTTTTAAGGTAATACTTCCCACCAAGGAAAGATGCCTGCAGAGCCAAATATGGTATTTTGAAGACCTTTTTTTTTTTTCTCCACTGCTCTTTTCTAAGGCTAAGATTCTGCTAGTAAGTCTTGACTGCAGCATCTTAGGTTCACAATATTTTGTTATTTTCTTTAGTACTCTTAAAAACGTAGGAGCCTGAGTTGTAATGAGCAATATCTTTGAAGAGGAAGCGTTCTTAGAGAGCTGATGTTGTCTTGTAATTCCATGATGAAATTTGCAAAAATGAGAAAGACAAATTAAAAAAATAATCCAAAGCTCCCAAATAGTCTGCTGAGGAGATCTGTATAAAGCTGAGAGAGTAAAAAAGAAAAAAATCCAAAGCTTTTTTGCCTTGTATTATGCTGTTTTGGGAAAATTATTGTTGTGTCTGCACTAATCATTGTATAATGATTTTGATAATCACTTAATAAATTACTTTTAATTTCAGTACTCTTAAATTTAATTGAGTAGTTTTCCTGAAAACACCTGAAAGGAATTTTTTTGTTGTTTTTGTTTCCTTTTGGACCTTTTGTTCCATTTCTGTGACTGTCTTGGCATGGTTGAGGGGCATCAAGATAGTAAAAGGTCAAACAGTGTGTCATGACACAGCTGGTCTCTGGTTCCTTGCTCTAACTGCTGTGTTCTGTTTTAAGGTTTATTGCTGCTGCCTACCAACTTAATATCTGAAGACCCTTCCATGGAGAATCTTCCAACATATATGTTCTTGTTACTCCATGGAGTTTTTTACTGGACTTGGTGTTTTACCTCTGTCTTCTTTTTCACATGCGATTGTATATTTTACAGGGGAGATGGAGGTGCTGTTTTTGCAAGCATAGTTGCTCCTGGTAAAGGAAATCTGAGTGGCTTTTTCCTGTTTTTCTGCAAGGGGAATGATTTGCTGTCCCTGGAAACTAGGTCTGTGTGTGGAATTGCTGTGCCAAGAGCATTTTTCTTTAGCTTTCGCATTCTCTCTTTTATCTTGCATATTCTTTAAACCACCTGGTCACTTTATTGTCTAAGAATTGATTTACAGCATATTCCTTGGTTGGTTTCTTGCAGTTCTCTCTCATTTTTTTGTGTGTGGAAAACATTTCATTTGGTGCCAAATAATGTGCTTTCCTCAAGCAGAAGGTATGTTTTAGGTGTCCTAGCTCTCGGTCTCTTAGCTGCTGAACTAGATACTTTCATGCCCCCTTTTCTGTAACTATAAAGATAGGAAATGTTCTTTAAAGTATCTCTTGGTAAGAAACTATCAAATCCTCACTTTGGAAAAAAGATTTGATATGGGACCAGGTTTTCTGCATCTATTTGATTGTGTTATATTGTTGAAAATATGGAGAGTTGGAAGAAGTAAGCATGTGACCTCTGTATTTACTTATGCAGTTGGTGATGCCCATGAAAAGACCTTGGTTTGATTAGCTTCATTTCGTATTTTCCAGCCTAAAATCTCTGTCTTTATTTGCTGAAAGTGTTGTTTTGGGTTCAGACATGTGTCTTGACAATTTACCTATTATTAGTTTAAAATAACACAACAATCTTCGCTTTATTCATTGCTGCTTTGATTTGTGATTCTGTGGCATTTGTCTCTGCTAAAATCAATAAGATGATGTTTTCCTAAGTACAAACTTCCTTTCTAACTTAGTGGTTCTTGAAAAGCAAAGAGCACCTTGTCTCTTTTTCTGTGATTATATATGTACTGCTTTTAGGGAGCTCTTGTTATTTTTTTTTTTATTATCTCATGTGCCTTTCCTGTGAATGGTTGTAATGTGTACTCCTTTGTTATGTTAGGAATTTATAGGTGTATGTAGCTGTAACTAAATAACAAGTCTATCAAGAGAACTATTTGTTACTCTGTTTGATACTCTGTACAGTTTGTACTCCTGTCTTGGAAGGTAGAATCTGTCAGCTGCCAGCAGTCTGCAGGCCATAATGTTTATTCAAAACAACCATACTGCTGCTTATGATTTTTCAATTTACAAATGCAGTTTAGAGATTAAAAAAATATAAATTCTGCACTAGTCAAAACGTTATGAACTGATCGGTAATCCGTCTCTAAGTGTTCTGCTCTAGTAGATTGACCAGTAGAATTTCCACAGTTTCCATCAAAGGTGACAAGTACAATTGGAGAAGGAAGAGATCTTGTGGTAGTAGATGTTAACTGTTGCTTCTCGGATCGGAAAGAAGTCTGTATGAAAGGACTACGTGTATCCCAAAGTGTTTCTGGGTACAAGAGAAACTGGGAAGGTGGACTGTTCCTTTGTGGAGAGTGAAGTGACAAGGGCTTCAGCTGTTGCTAGCTTTGTTTTGTTTTATGTTTCTTGCTCACTGTGGAAAGCTGCTTCTGTTCTTCATGTCTTTATACTGTGTTTGCAGAAAAAGATCAGTACTTTGTGGAGAGCTAGACTATCTCGTTTTGGTCACTTGTCAGGGAAGGATGTAAAACATTCCATTGGTATCATTAGCACTTGTAACAAATAGGATTGCTATAATGAACTTGTCTTATGAAATTAGCTGAATAAACAGGTGCGTTCTTTCATTGCGGACTGATTTAATGTCCAGGACACCCATTGCAAGTCTTTTGTAGCCATGGCAAAGTTGATTTATAACCAGTTTTAACACCTCCCCCCCTTTATTAACAAGTAACAAGTAAACACAGAAAGTATATTAAATAAAATATTGCATGGTTTCATGATATTTGAATAGCTATTTGAGATGTATGTTGATTGCACGTATTAGAAATATTTTTTAATCAGTAACTGAGAATCGAAACTAATATTGAATTTAAAAAAGCCATAGCTCTTCCTTAGTGATGTGTTTTTATGCCAACTTGGTTCTTAGTCTCCTGACTATGTGACGAAAATTTAAATACTACCAGTATGAGAATTCAAGAGTGTTAGTATTTTTTTCTGGATGAAATGTTGATATCCATACTGTTCTTTCAAAACAGAGCGAAGTATTTAATGCTCCTCTTCACCAAGTACTAATTTCTCTTATTAGTGATTATGCCAAGACCATGAATTTATTGGTGCCAAGGGATCTCAGCTGTTTAGTGTTTTGAGTGGGTGGGTTTTTTTTGTTATTTTATACTCTTATGTTTTGCCATAAGTAGTCTAAATCACATGAGTCTGATTAGTACAGGTGTTGTTAATAAAGGCTGTATTTTTTATGTTTTATAGACAGCAGTATTGTTGTATAGCTAAGTTTGCTTTCTTCTGCTTTTTTTACTTTTGACAAATTTTAGCTGACTAGAATGAATTTTTACATCTAGTCTTTCCTTCTGAAAAATACCTGTTTGGAGTATTAGAGTAAAACTGAAGATGAACTGAGAGGGGAAATGTGAAAAAAATTATAGTATTTTTGCACTTAATTACCTGCCTGTTCACATTTTATTTGTGCACAAATATATCAGATTCTACTGAGCATGTGAGTGGGAATCTAAAACTTGGTGTAAAGGATCATAGAATTACATAATGGTTTGAGTTGGAAGAAACCTTTAAAGATCACCTGTTTCCAGCTCCCCTGCCATTCACAAGGATGTCTTTCTGTAGATCAAGTTGCTTAAAGCCACATTCAGCCAGACTTCGAACACTTCTGATGATGGGGCACCCACAAGCCTGTTCCTGTGCCCCTTAATCTACCCTCTTTCATTCTAAAACTGTTGCCCTGGCTCTTGATAGAATGTCTCTGTCTTATAGGCCCCTTTTAAGTATTGAAAGGCTTCAATCAGATCCCTTGGGAGCCTTCTCCAGACTGAAAAGGCGCAACTCTCAACCTTTCTTCACACGAGAGATGTTCAGCCCTCTGATCATTTCTGTGACCCTACTATGGACCTATGCCGATAGGGGTATGTCTTTATGGTGCTGGGGTCCCCAGAGCTGGATGCAGTGCTCCAGACATGGTCTCACAGGAACAGAGGAGGGGAGAAAGTTATCTCTGGTTATCTCTGTTGACCTGCAGACCGTGTTTCTTTTTATGAACCCCAGGATATAGTTGGCTTTCTAGGCTGCAAGTGCACGTTGCTAGATCATGTCTATTTCATCTGCCAGTATCCCCAAGTACTTCTCCACAGGACTGCTTTCAATCCCTTCATCCCCCAGCCTTTATTGATACTGACTGTTGTCCTGACCTAGGTGCAGGACCTTGCGCTTGGCCTTGTTTGAACCTCACGAACTTTTCCTGGGCCCACATCTCAAGCCTGTCAGTGTCCTTCTGGATGGCATTCCTTCCCGCTGTGTAGAAACTACACCACTCAACTTGACACGATCTGCAGATGTGCTGAGGATGCATTCCCTCAATCCCACTGTCTGTCGTTGATGAAGATATTTAACAGTACTGGTCCCAGTGTGGACCTTGGGGGTCCACCACTCATTAATGATTTCCATTTGAATACAGAGCCATTAACTGTAACTCTCTGAATGTAGTGTCCTCTCCTCCTGTCACTAGGGACTTTGACTGCCATGAGGTAGGATTGAGTGGAAAGGTACCTTTTATGGAAACAACAAAACATTGCTGTTTCTCAGTAAAGGAAGTTGTGTTTTACGTACAAAGAAGTAGACTCTTGCTTGGAATCTTCCCAACTGGATTGAGGATACTTCTAGAAAGTGCTGAGATGTTTACATTTACCACGTAGTTACAGATTCAGACTGAAGGACAATGCCTGCAGCTGGTCTGGATTTCCCATCAAAACTGTATTTTGGTTCAGAGAGAGGCATACCGTTCCTAGAGAATGACTTCAGCTTATTTTGTTCTCTGTTGTCATTTTGTGCGCTGTTTCAACTATTTCAGATATTGCTTAGCTCATGACTTAGAAGATATGCAAGTACTCTCCTGTTTGTCTGCAGTTACATAGGATTTGGAAATTACTACAAATTCATTTCGGGCAGAGTTGACACGATGGATCCAAAATGTACTCCTGATAATTCAGAATGAATGTGCTCAAATGTATGTGTATGTTTATATGGTCTGTAAAATAAAACTACATGTGTATTCCTGTATTCTCAAATGCATTGAAAAATTATAAACACAGTATGACTGTATTGATCTTTAAACAAAAAATCTGAAGCCTATGTTGACACTTTTAGTTTATCCTATACTTTTAAGTAATTGATTAAAGTCTTAAAATAACTTTTAGATTTGTAGCACTTACAGAGAATAGTTATGTATCTTAGAAAATTCATGCTCTGTTCCATTCTGTGCATCTTGCATCCACATTATCTCAAAGAACTACGTTTAGTTTAAATTTAAGTTGTTTGAAAATATGTAGCTTGTGATGAAAACTTGGAGATGAATTATCCTATCCCTGGTCTATAAAGGGATTAAAGTAACTGGAACTCTGGAACTGAACTTGTTGCTTTCTCATGTCCCCATCTCTTTGAAAACAATTCTTAACATCAGTCAAATGTTAAGTTTTTGAAGATAAGTACTCAGGAACAGACAATTGTTACTCTAACAGCTGTACTAATGAGTGAAGGCATGAAGAGTCCTGACTATGCATTCACCAAAGAGCAAATTAAGTATCTACTTTTAGCTTTTCAGTGAGGGTGACATTGTTTGTTGATGTTTATCTAATAACTTATATCATTTGACATGTGTCTTGTCCTCCTGTTGTGGTACTGATCTGACTTTGTTGATGTTAATTCATCGACTATGTCATAACGGGCTAGGAAGTACCTTGTATTTCTTGTCCATTGATGCCTGAGTGAGTCAGTTATTTATGCCAATTAGGAACATGTAATAGAATTATTCAGTTAAGTGCATTGCTGTCTTTTTGTAACACTGATAGACTAATCTGATAGTTCATTCATGGAAGTGTGTAATGGCAGCATCTTTTAGTATAAGTCATGTAGCTTTTTTGTTAGGCTACTATTACTGCGCCAACATTGTAACACAATAGCATTATATTATTTTTGATACCTGTTTGCTTTCAAAGAGTTCTGAGTAAGGATGCAATCTTTTGGGAAGGGTATGTGTATATGTCTGTCTACATACATTTTTTTATGTACTACATACATGTGTGAATGAAGCACTACTATCTTTTACCATTTTTGATTCAAAGTTTTCTTTGTTGACAAATCTACTAACAGAGGTGAGATAACAGGAAAGTCTTCAAACAGAAAATTATGTCAGGAAGTTATTTTAAACTATTTTACTTGTATCATAAAATTAATTGTTGCTTGTGTACTCCTAGTACTGGAACATTAAGGAATTTGGAAGGAAAGGTACATTTGTTTGCTGATGCTGTCTGTTTTGAATCTGTCAGTCTGGTCGGGTCACATACAAGTGTCTTAGAAATCTCTACCTGGCAATTAGTTGTAACTGCATACTGTACGCCGGTGACTTCTGTGAACTTGTAAATAGTCTAATATTATCTTTAGAGCCTATTATGTATAAAGCACAAGTTGTCTTGTGAAGTACTGATCAGTCTTATCGTCTAGTGACTTTAGGTTGCTGAAAATCATAGCACCTCAATGATAGGCTTTGTAAAGTGTATTCTCTACTGTGAGCACACAGCAGGACTGGGTGAGTTTTAGAGAGTACACCTCTTATTTAGGAGTATAACATGTGACTGGAAATCACAAAGAAACACTCGCACACTGGGATCAAGAGAGTCTGCACTGGCAGTATACAGCAGTGAAAGTTTAGATGTCTGTCGCTTGCATGGAAAGCGTATGTGTCAGTGCGATTAAAGGCTTGAGCTCTTTGTTTGGAAGTATACTAGATGTTAAGGGAGTCCAAATGCATTTCATATTAACCGGTTTCTTGCAGATGTTTCAATACTTATACCAGCTATATTATGCAGTGATTTTTTTTTCTCAATTCCGTGTGGTATTTTGCATATCCATATGAATTCTTCCAGCCTGGCAGTCATGCATATTTCACTTTGTGTTTAAATATTCACTTCATAATCAGTTACTGACAGTTTTCTGTATTATAGAATTCCTTACTAAAAATTAACAGTAAACTAATAGCTCCCTCTGTCCTCCCAGCTGTTTAATTTACCTTTTTTGGGGGCATCTGCTGGCTGAAAAACTAAATGAAGGCTTGTATCCTGTGCTTTTCTAGCAATTATTTGGAGTGGGAGGTGGGAGTGGAAGAAGGTGGTTAGCTTAGTTTTGCTGGTTTTATTTTTTCGTTCTAGGGATATTCTCTTCCAGTTTTCAGAAGTTGGTATCTTTCTAATTAGTGAATAATAATTGTACTGCTGTAAAAATTTAAGGTATGATATGAACACTAGTAATAGTTAATGTACTTTAAAATAAACACAATGGAACAAAAACGAATGGTTGGACTTGACGATCCAGTGGGTCTCTTCCAGCCTGGTTATTCTGTGATTCTGTGATCAAAAAGAGTACTGATTTCAAACTAGGTAACTGAGATGCTTGATGTATGAATTTACACTAGAGGAGGAGGTTTTTCAGCTTATCCTTGCTCTCAACACAATGTGTGATAGACAGGTAAACCAAAATTAAGCCTACCTGGAAACTGAATACCTAGACAGCGATGAAAGAAAAATAGTTCCTTGGCATTCATCTCACTGCTAATTAAAACCTTCTCCTACAGCAATTCAATATTGTTACTTTAGAAGAATGTTGGTGTGTTCTCCTTGACAAAGCAGTGTGCATACATGTCAAAACTTTCTGTGCATACGTCACTTTTGAGTTTCCATTAGACAAATAATTATGCAACATTGATATGGTTTTATATGCTCTTGATTCCAAATGTCCAGAGCAGTGTTTATGCTTGGATGTTTCTTCCAAAAGGGAAGTAATTTATTTTAATTTAAATAAGAACATTTGTATTTACCTGCTTATAGGACAGATGGATTCTGTGTTTTGTGACTTAACACTAATGTAAGACATTCACAACTTCACTTTCAAACAAATGCTTTTACTGTAGCTACTCGTGCCATGTAACCTTTGTCAGTGACTCACTTGGTGCTTGTCCTTGCTTCTGAGCTGTTAAAAACAAGTAATAAAAATCCAGTTTTCTTTGCAAAGAACATGTTTGAGGCCAAAGGTACTCTTCATTTCTGTATGTCTTTCAGTATGATGATAATACAGTTGCTTCCACTTTGGGTTGAAAGACAATCCAGCTTTTCAGGGTATATGCAGTGTACTTCTGTTCTTTGCTTGCATAATTTTTTAGTTCTGGCATGCAAAGAGGATCGCAGGATGAGCATCTATCTGATATTAGATGTGTTGTGAATAATCTTAGCTTTAATGAGTAATTTTCACTAACTTTCAAATGACATCTGCATACTGCCTTGTACGTATATAAGTTCTCAGCTGTTCAAGGTACACTCTTGCTGACCTCTTGAGCTGTTAACATACACTTGAGGAGGCTCAAAGTTCCTTGGGTATGCTGAAGATTGATATATCCCAGGTCTTGACAGCTGTAGTGTTTTTCTGTGCCAACTTCAGGCAGTCTAAGCAGCCCTTTTTTGGAAGAAATTGTTTGGCTTTCAGGATCACTGAGGGAACAGCCTTACCAAGTCCATTGATTGTGCCAAGAGCTTAAGACGGCTGTTTAAACTTCTCATCTTAAGCTAACAATTTCTGGCTAATACTTGTTCTGTTATACAAAATGCTTAATTATTTATAGATTTAAATGAAACAGTTGGTGTGTTAAAGAGAAGTCAGTCATATTTTATGATAACTTCCTATCCATAATGTTTTACTAATGTTTTACTGTCATAATGAGAAATTTTGTATATTTCTGTGTAAACTTTCATTTTAAGTAATGAAGTTCACAGACTTTTAACTGCAGATGATGTGGGTTTTTTTTAACTTGTAACATGTATTTGACGAAGCTATTAAATAATTTGTGTCCTTATTCTTTCGGTAGAAAGACCACTTAAGCAGGACTCTTCTTTTTTGTGTACATTTAAAGAAACAGAAATATGCAGTGAAAGGCATTTGTTGATATAGATTAGAATATCTGTTGACAGTATTACACCGTTCCTTTATAGTTCAGTGTGTGCTAGTCATAGGTTGTCATAAAAAACTTAAATATCATTTCCTGACATCATTAAGAATAACAGGCATTTATTGAAATGGCATTGTTTTGCAGTTCTGGAAATTCCAGTGATTTTTCACTAATTGGGAAGGATTTTTTTTTTGTTTGTGGGGGTTGGTTTGCCTGTTTTTTTGTTTGTTTTAAATGGACACTACTTAGCCTGTTCAGTTTAGCTCTTTCTTTGAAGTTTATTTAGTGCACACTGTTCACAATTAATATTCCTTACTGCAAGCTTTTTTCTTTTCAAATTAGGTTGGCTTTTTCATTCCTTCTTCATCTACCTACCTATTTAATGTACTGTTGTTGTAGCACAGACAGAAACATCATAGAACATAGATATGTAAGGAGTGGCAATTCAACTGACATGAGTATAACTTGGATTTGATTTCACTCTTCCATGGACAGCTGTGAAAGTAGTCTGTTTGTGAAACAGTTATAGGTTCTTTGAGGTTAATCTGAACTGCTTATTCAATCAAAAGATCATTTGTACCTGAGTATCTGTGTTCTCATTAGGAAGACAACTTCCATTGAAACTCTATTTTATTTGCTATCAAAAGGTCATTTTCTGGGAGGCTTGGCAAAACTTAGCTTGCCAGATACTCAGTATGTACAGGATATTCAGCAAAAATTATGGAAGAAAATGAGGATTTCTCTCTTCTTGTGTTGTGCATATGTATATGTTTTGTACGTATTTATTCATTAGGAACAATTCAGTGTATGTTACTGTAGTTTTATCTTTTCTTCATATTTTTATAATGGATGAAAACTGTGCTTAGAAGTACATGTTTGAAAGTTGTGCACTGTTTTGTTCTGTTGTGTTGCCTTGTGTTGTTCTGTTCTGGGACCTGGAGAGTGCGGGAACCTGGAGGGTGGAGTAACAGGCTGCCACCACTGCTTGTAGTGGGTCTGGTGGTATTCCATAGATAGTACTTATTGGAATCATGCAGAATTCCAAGTGTCTCAAGTGTCTTCTGGTAAATAAATAAGCAGAAACCCCAACAGCTACTTCTGTGTTGTATGCAGGACAATAAAGTGAAAATGTAAGGAAGCATGATGATAAGCAATTCCAAATCTTTAAAAAATCAAACAATTGAACTAAACAAAGCTCATGAGCTCATAAACTGACATCGAGCTCATAAACTGACATCAGAAAACTGTTTGATGCAAATTTTTTGAGAATTAGCAAGTGGAGTACTCTTAGCATTTTGTTATATTTGGTCTTCTCATGACTAAAGCTCATGACTTCGTGGTCTTAGAATAATTTGGTAGTGATATAAAGTAGATTAGTGTAAAAAATATACGATTAGTTGTGTATTAAAGGTAAGAAAAATATTCAAGCACTGTTATCAGTTCAGTTCTGCTCTCCATATTACTGACTGAGAGATTTGAATTAATTAATTTAAAATTAGAGTTAGACAGTTTATTAGATATAGTGGTATATTCCTTCAATACCATTCAGAGATCTCCTCTTAAGTAAAAGTGGTGTCATTTAGAGTGTAAGAACTGATGACATACTTCTAAGTAACTGAAAAGTCACATTTCCATGGCTGCTATTTAGCGAGATTTTGTTTGGCTTTGTGCTTTTTCTTTGGGCTCCCAACATAATACCAATATGTTTTTAGATGCTACAGTTACTGAGAATCTGTGTTCTGATTATAGATCCTAGTAGTTTTTGGAAGCCTGCAGCAATTTTTCCAAGTTTGGAAAACAGAATCTTGCTTCTGCCTGAGAAGCAGTAGGTTTGCATGGTTCACATGCATTGTGACTTTTTGGTGGCATGGTAAAGCGTTTTCAGGCAATGGTGGCTTTTTGGAGGACACATGGAAATAAGTCCACACTTCTAGTCTCTCAGACTAGATACAGAGAAATTTATCTAGTCTCTCAGACTAGATACAGAGAAATTTATGATCTTACTTGGGCTAATGTTGTAGCACACAATGAAACGTTATACTTCTGTCTTTTTGTAAATAAAATGATTAAAAAAAAAAATTAAAAAAATGAGCCTGAACTGAGTAACTTTAATATGATGCTTACTATTTGACTTATAATTTAATTCCTAGCTGACAGTGAAATTGTTCTTAACATGTGTACTGAATAAGCGCTTGAATCCTGATGTGATTTGAGTTCTTATTTATATGGTGTACAGCTTAACTTTTGTACAGTGCTAACATTTGTTTTGAATGTGTTTGTGCACCGTAGTGCACTATAATCCACCATAATCCGATTAGTTACTGTCTGTCTGCTTGCATGCAGCAGGGTCACATTTGGTTTTGGAGTCATTACATAGCTAACCCATTTTGGCCAGAGAAAGATGATGATCCTTTTAAGAGTTTTGAAACAACAGTTTTTGTCTCATTTCTTTTAACACAGAGTTTTTTGATTGATTATGTTTGATTGATAATTGTTTGATTATGCTTGGAAATGTAAAAAAAAAAGTCTCCCTGGCAACACTTTAAATACTATTGGCTACCCTGTCACCATCCCTTGAGGTATTTAAAAGACAGGTGGATGAAGTTCAGGGACATGGTTTAGTGGTTAATAGGAATGGTTTGACTCGATGATCCTGGAGGTCTTTTCCAAACTAGTGATTCTGTGAAAAGTTGTATATATTGTACAAAGCCAGTTAGATGAAATTTTTCTCTTGTTAGGAGAGACAGATTCTTTCTGCTGTAGTCTAGTTTGTGTAAACTTGAATTTTGTAGTCTTGAATTATAAGACGTTTCTGGCGAGACCCTCCATTTTATTTATTTCTGACATGATTAGAAAGCCAGTTGGATTTGTTAGTGGTGTGCATTCTTATAGTACATGGGTGAATTTTTCTAGGTTAGCACTGAAGGCATCAGGTCTCCATAAAGTTGACTTCCTTGCATGGTTGAAGAAGTTGATGTCATTTAAAGATTTAAAAAATATAAATGAGAAATAACCTTAGTTAAGAAGTTATTTCTTAAACCATGAGTAATAAAGTCCCTCAGTTCTCACTTGCTCAGCATATTTCTTATGTTTTCTCATAAGTTCAGCATTGCCTTATTTTTCTTTGCAATGTAAAAATCCAAAGTATGTGCATTTCTAAATTTGAAGGAAAGACACATCAGAACTTTGGGATGTCTTTGAAACTTTCCTTATAAATCATTGAGAAAATAGGTACAATACTATTTCATCTGTAAGCATTTTTAAAGTTCGTCTCTTTCAACCTGAATGATTCTGTGATTCTGTATATTCGAGGTATTTAGCTATTACAGCATATATCTTGATAAAATAATTTTGACTCAGTACTCTGATATATCTTGATAAAATTCTGCTAGTTTGAGAGAGATCTTTTTATTTCATATTAAAAATAGATCTTTCTTCAGAACAAACATTAAGATGAAGTGTTTGTCATGTGCTGGAATAGATATTGCTTGTGAAGTTCCCCTCTGCTTCCTAGAAGGCAAAACTGTTAAGGCGAATGAAAAGGAAAAATATCAAAAATAGAAAAAGCAGTTCTGCTCTTGTGAGACTTACTCTAATTCTATAGTACTAGATTTGCTCTTGTGAGGCCTGTCAAACTTCTGTTGAAGTACATATGTCATAGATAACCATTGCTTTCAGTTGTTTCAATTCACGGTCTCACAATACTG
Organism: Clamator glandarius; assembly: GCA_033459285.1. Lineage (NCBI taxonomy): Eukaryota > Metazoa > Chordata > Aves > Cuculiformes > Cuculidae > Clamator > Clamator glandarius. Next base: position 138,568 of record JAUNZM010000911.1, on the reverse strand, counting down.
TGACCAAAGGTGTGATTTGTTCTTATTCACTCCAAAAGAGAAATCAGGGAAAGAAGACATGAAGTGGGAAACCTATGAGGAACTCGGGTCTTCTGGTCCTTTGTAGACAAGGAGGTGCGTAGAGGCAGCCAGCACGGCTTCACCAAGGGCAAGTTCTGCCTGACTAACCTAGTGGCTTTCCGTGATGGGATAATCACAGCAGTGGACATGAGGAGAGCAGTGGATGTAATCTCTCAGGATTTTCATAAAATCGTTGACGTGGTCCCACACCACATCCTTCTCTCTAAATTGGAGAGAGATGGATTTGATGGGTGGAGTATTTGGTGGATAAGGAATTGCTTGGATGGTCACAGAGAGTAGTGGTCAATGGTAGTGGACCCCCTCAGGGGTCCATACTGGGACCAGTGCTGTTTAATATCTTCATCAAGGTTATAGACAGCAAGATCAAGTGCATCCTCAGCAAGTTTGCACATGACAGCAAGATGAATGGTGTAGTTGTCACACTGGAAGGATGAGGTGTCCTCCAGAGAGATCAGGACAAGCTGGATGTGTGGGCCTGTGTGAACCTCATGAGGTTCACCCAGGCCAAGTGTGCAAGGTCCTGCGCCTGGGTTGGGGCAATCCACAGTTTCAGTAAAGGGCATGACGTGGTTGAGAGTAGCCATTTAGAGAAGGGCGTGGCTGCATCAAAGGAAGTATGGCCAGCAGGTCAAGGGAGGTGATTCTGCTCCTCTGCTCTGCTCTCACGAGACCTTACCTCAAGTACCGTGTCCAGTTCTGGAATCCTCAATCCTTCAATAGAAGAAGGATACGGAGCTGGTGGAACGGGTCCAGAGGTGGGCTAGAAAGATGATCTGAGGGCTGGAGTGCTTCCCATATGAGGACAGGCTATGAGAATTGGGCTTTTTCAGCCTAGAGAAGAGAAGGCTGCAGGGAGACATTATAATGACCTTCCAATACCTGAAAGGGGCTACAAGAAATCGGGGGTGTACTTTTTACAAGGACATGTGATGAGGGCAAGGGTAAGTGGCTTTAAGTTGGAAGTGGCAGGGTTTAGATTAGACATTAGGAAGAAATTCTCAATGAGGGTGATGAGGCGCTAGCACAGGCTGCCTAGGGAAGCTGTGGATGCCCCCTCCCTGGAGGTGTTCAAGGCCAGGTTGGATGGGGCCTTGGGCAGCCTGGTCTGGTGGGACGTGTCCTTGCCCGTGGCAGGTAGGTTGGAACTGGATGATCTTTAAGGTCCCTTCCAACCTAAACCATTCTATGATTTTATAATGATGATTGAAACACAGCTGTGCAGAGCTGGGATACTGTGCTCTTAGTTTAGGTGCTTTTTGTGAGTTTCTGGTGAACTAATGATGCCTGCAATATCCTAGTAGGTTATTGGTTCCAGAAGCTTGGGCGAAGAAGGAAGAGGGGGAAATGGATTGCTGTGATAGTGTTGTTTTTTCTTTTGGGTCATGTATTGTCCTCATACAAATTGTAGTTCTCTTTAACATTCAAAAACTAGTAGAACGTAGACCAAGTTGAGCTCCTGTGATTTTTACCTGTTGAATAGACCTAGCTGCCAATATAATGATTTTGGCTCATTAATTTCTATTTTTTGTTTAGGAGATTTGGTCTTAGTCCAGTCCATGATTTGCTTGCATATGCTTTCTTATTTTTCTCCTTTTCTTCATATTTGACTGATTTATTTCCTCCTCCTCCTAACATTTTTCTATAAATTTAAATATTTTTTATATAATTAACACATTATGGTTATAGTTTTAGTAGCATAACTATATCAATATTGCTTCCAGCAATAAAACTGTATTGCAATAAAAATATGGCAGTACAAAATCACAACTTATGTGTAGCAGAAAATATAAATCTGGAAAACATTTTAGCTGACACAGTTTTCACATGCTTTCTTAAGTGTATTTTTAAAGAACAGTGTTTTCTTACTCTTGCTTGAGAACTTTTTCCAAAACTTATATGATGTATGTCAGCTGAGCATATGCTAGAAGACTGATTTACTGTCTATAAAGAGCTACATATGTTAAAATTTAATGTTGAATCATGTATTCCACACTCAGTGTTTATTAATAGAAATTATGTCCTACTGCTAGAAGCAATAAATATAGCAAAAGGTAGCCTTGTTTGAACAATGTCAATTGATGCTGCCTTATGTCATGTTGAATACTCTTTTATTGTCAAATATAGGTCTTAGTCTTCCTTTGAAATTCTGTGTGGTTAAAACTTTGTTTATTCGAGAGAACTCTTTGTCGTGCCTTTTATTTGTGGGACAGTGAGTAACATTTTGAGAATTCTTGCTAGAATGGTGGGGCTGTAATTGTCTTGAAAATGCGCAGTATAACCTTTTCTTCTCTAAGATGTGTAGCATACATTTAATAAATTTTTGTCTTTTTTTTTCTTTTCTTTTTTTGTAGGCTGATAAAGAATTTGTATGGTCTCTGTGGAAACGTCTCCAAGCTTCAAGACCAGATCTTACTCAAGCTGTCAGCTTGGTTGTGGAAAGGTGAGTTTAAAGATTTAATGTGATACTAAAACCAAACAGAAAAACACTGCTGATCTTCTTAATTATGATCTGTGTAGGATTATAAAATTGTGTTCCAGAAATTCCACTGTTACAATTTGCCAAGAATACCTAGAATATGTTGCAAGTTTTTGGGGTTTTTTTGTTTCAGTTGAAGAATACTTAAAAATATGTTTTCACTGAGGTTGCTGTGCTGCAATTTAATTCAATTTTTAAATTTTAAATGTACTACATATTCTGCTTTTTCTGTTGAAGGAGCCAGAAGAGGCACATGACATTTTCTGGTGTCATAAGTGGTTGCATAACAGTTAAATATTTAAGTTATGTTTGTCTGCTTCCTCAAAGAAGTGAAAGGCTAGGAATTGATAATTAAAGAAATGGCTATGTAGTTTACCTGTTATTCCTCTGAGGGTATTGATGATGATGATGATAATTTCCTTGTGGTACTTACTTTTTATCATCTGATTGCATCAGAAATTTTACAGGCCAGAGATAAGGAGGATATGAGTGAATTACTAATATGACTTTCAGAATTCAAACCTTGATGGTCAAAAGATTTTTCTGTTCTATCTGCTTCTTTAAGTGGCTTGCCAGCATTACTTTGAAAACACCTCATAGAGCCTGAAGGAGTAATAGCTCCTTTGGATTCCCGTTCAGTGTTTTCATCGCAAAAGGCATGTTTTGTTTGTTCACATCTTTTCTTTCTGGACTTGATCAGTAAATGTTCTTTCACTTCTGAAAATACAGCATGAGGTTCTTTAGCTGAGAGTGTGTTCACTATAGTGTTGTCTCATCGTCTGCATTGCATAATGCAGTAAAAATTTTGTCAAAAAATACAGTGTGATCATGTAACTAGAGCTAATATTCTAAAGATTTCAGATACAGGAGTAAAAAAAAGATGGTTAAACATGTGCGGCTTATTTTGGACATTTGTTACCTGTAAGCTGACATTTGGTCACCAGCAATGGTGTCAATTAAGTTCTGGCTCTATACTGGGACACTTAACTGGCAGAGGGAAGTAGCTTGATTCTTAGGATAATGTACTACTTCAATGTTACTTGTGTTACTTGGGAAGTAACTTGGGAAGTAATTTTAATATCTGAGAGACGTAGGAACACCTTTACAACATCCCTTATTTGTGTTGAAATGCGTGTTCTTGCTGACTTGTTTCATGGTAAAACTTGGGCATATGTTCATAAGGACAGTAGTGGTAGTATCAGTGTTCCTTCTTCAAACACTAAAAATGCAAAAACTGCATAAAATATGTAAATATAGTATTTAATTTATGTAAACATCTATTGCATGTGTATAAAGTACAAGTATATTGAAAACAAAAAAGTTTTGTCTTAATCACATTTTATAGATAGCTGAACAATATGGAAAGTTTTAGCTCATTCACATGATGCTTAATAAGGTAGAAAGTGAGATGTTCAGACTTACATAAACATTTTTAATTTGTATTGCATATAAAAATATTCAGGTTATTAGGACAAATTAAAGTATAGAGATGTCAGCATTCATTTAAACAATGTTGAATACGATGAACTACTTTGAGTTCTTGAATCATAGAAGCTGTATCTTATATAAGTATATTCTTTGTTTTTCCTTCTTCATGTCTATGAGTGTTTTTATGCTTGTTAAATATCCTTTGCTTTAAATAATTTCATACTTTATTTAGAACAGAAATTGATAATTGTATGTCCATTATCCTGACTGATACAATGAACATGGGGCTTTTAGATACTACTTTGATGGCCAGAAGCATGATCACAAGCTGAATTATTTTACAGTAGCAGGAAATGTGTGAGATGCTTTTAATGTAGTGTTCAGCTTATCAGAAGAATTACTACAGAAATCAGTTGTGAAAGAATAGTCTATTAAATATGAAGGTAAAGATGTATTCTGTGTATGTGCTTTGCACTTTGTGTAGAGGTGGATGGTTGGTAGTCTTATGTGAAAGCATGACAATGTACTTCTACCGAAGTGCTTGTCTCGTTTTTTTTGTGTCCTATCTTCTTTCAGAATAATGCTAATGCTTTAGAACACCTCTCATAAACTCAAGGCTATACATCTATAACATACCTTTCCCATGCTTCTCAGAGTTATGGAGTTAAGAAAGAAGAAATTGCTTCTGCAGCACCTTTCTAGTTGTTATCTTTACCCAAAGAGAATCCTGGAACAGGCTTGGATAAAACCCATTTAGTATGTAGGAGTTGCATTAATCACTACTTCGAATGTTGATCTTTGCTTTGAAACATGGAGCAATAATGTGTATTTTCCTCTTTAATTGATGTAGCTTCATCTCTTTTGCCTTAGAACGATCTAATTGCTGCTTTGGAAATAATTTCTAGCCCAGCTTTGCCTGAGACTTATGCACAAACTAATTGCAACTCTGTGTTGTAATTTCCAGCTATAACTTTCCATACTCTTTTCTGAAGTAACTTCAATTTCATGGATGTTCCTCTTCACACTCTCATCCTTTCACAGAAGTTTTTATCTTAATCCCTACCTTATACTAGTAAATTTTTTTGTGTGTCAGTTTATCTCATTTCCAATACAAGTTTCTGCTTGGGGCTGTGTGACATGGCTACTGCTGTTGCTTGCATAGCTGCATTTTCTTCATTTTTCAGTGCGTGCTTTGCACCCAAAATTCCACAGCCAACAAATTCTCAGTGTCCAGCAGGTCTTTTTTATAGACTACTTGAGATCAGAACCCAGCGACCTAGTGGAAGCAGACAGAATCGAAGAAAGCTTAGTCAAATGTGTCATAGATTGTGCATACAATGAAGCAAACAATGTTGTCTAGTGGATTTGTCTTTAGAGTGATGAAAGCAAGAGCCAGACTTTCTCCAGGAGGTTACAATGACAGGAATAAAAAGATGCAAGTGTTAAAGGACAAAATGTTTGCTTACAAGATTGTAAAGCACCTATGTGTGACGAAAGGAAAAAAGAGAGAATATGTATTCGGACAAGGCAATACTAACCGTACAGTCAGGTAGGTATTTTTGTAGCATTAATTTGTTTTTGTAGCATTAGACAGTTCCTTATAGTATCTTTTCCTTAAATAAATCAGGGAAATGTAAAAGGTATAATTTGAGGGTCAAAGGGAGAATCCATAGTAAGTTTCCGTTATTTGTCTGCTATTTTGAAGTGCTTTCATGGTCCCAAAATAGAAATTCACTTGCCCTAAAATTGTAAAAATGTAGCTGGTACCTTTTTATAACTATGCTGTTGATTCCTGTAATATACCAATGATATTTTACTTTTCAGCAGTCTTTGCAGGTCTTGCTGGATAACTATATTCCCATTTTAATATTCAGATATAAACAAGAAATTATCTTTACTGTGCAAATGAGAAATGCCTTTGGGATATGTAAAAGCCTCCAGGTATTTTCAAACAAGCTATTGTAAAAGTACTACTCATGTTAGTATACTTTCCAGCTACTTTAAATACTATTGATCTCTGTATTATGTAAAGAGCATGCTATTTCTAGTTCACTGGCTTTTGAAACATTGAAACATTTATTTTTGATGATGAGTTGAAAACAAGTGCTAGGAAGTACCTTTTATAGGTAAATACATGTGTAAACTCGGAGCTGGCATTCAGATAAGAGTATCAAAGGTTTTGAAATATTTTTGTAAACTGGGAGCTCTCCTTTAAGATTTCACTTAAAAGTACATGAAATTTTGACAGGTCACCTGCCTCTAATTTTCCTTTAGTATTTCTAGCTGACTCTTTTCCTTTCTTCTGGAAGGGGGTTGTACCAGGATCCATTAATGATCAAACTGTGACAATGGTACAACACATGCTTTTCCATATATAAATTCTGACTGTACTATGTCTTGCAAGAAAGGATTTATCATTCCAGGCCACTCTGAAAAACAGTGGCAATGTGAATGTTAATGCCAGTGATTAACTGATACTTTTGTTGTAACTCCCCAGGAAGAGTAACATCTGTCTGGAAGCATACAAATGGGCAAAAGCATGGCTGAAGAGCAAGTGATCAGAAATAGCCAAAGAATTTTTGTAAGGGTAATCACAGGAGCTTGCTCTGTGGTTTGCTGCATCCTGTAAATAGCAAAATGTGGAAGAAACATTAAACAGGTTGACATAGATTCCTCACTGACTAACAATGTATAGATGTACTAAAAATGACAAATACTTCCTATGTAACAGGATAAATGAATGTGCTGTATGAATGAGCAATATAGATTGCTGATGTTAATTGAAAAATAATTTTAAAAAGTGTATCTTGCATCTCTCAAAGGGGTGATAAATACCTAGCAGAAGCTTTCTTAAACCACTGCCATTTTACTCTTGTGCAAATTAACAGGAAACAATGATAGGTGAATGAGGAAGTAAACAAGATCTAACATACTGTTAAAGGCATTACCATTTTGTGGACTCCCTAGTTATTATCACTCAATAAAGTGGACAAAATAATAGAGCATAAGAGCACAACCTTTCTGTCTAAGGTCAAATAATTGTGATTTTCTACAGTTGATGAAAGTTTAATATCCTGTTTCATTAAGAATTCTCAGAACATTGAACATAAGTCAACATTCCATGGAGAAGAAGGTATTATGCAGCTTGCACGTGTGCATATCTGCATATCGGAGCACAAAATATTGACATGATAATTGCAGTCAAGCCTGATTGAACAGTAGCCTCTGGGAATTCAGCTGGTGTTGTACCAACTGGATGGCTGCTCAGGACACAGTTTGAAATGCAAGGTGCAAGTTAGCACTTTATTCAGCACAGGCAGGCATCATTTAAAAATCCTTGGGGGAAACCCTGGTGATGTGCAGATGTTAAAGCAGTCTGTTCTGAAATGCTGATATTTTGAACACTGTAAGAGACATATATCTTAGATGAAAAATGTTCGCAAAATTATTAGGGGAAATATGTCACTATTTTCTTTACCACTCTAGTGTAAAAATATGTTTAGTATTTTATGTACATTTCTTAAAATAAGAGACCTTAATTAATCATTGAATGAATAAATCAGTCAAGTAGGAGATGCAAGAAAAATTACATTTCTGTAATGGTGCTTTTCTGTGGGAACATAGAACTGGTTCTATAAATAATTTATGAAGGAAATAATTTCATTTTACAATTTTTCTTTAATTAGATTTTAAATTATTTTTGTTCAACAAAAAGAGTAGATGCAATTTTGCTATACCAGGTAACTGCTTTCTTAGAAAAGTGCAAAATATATTATCTACTTAAATTCTGTTTTGCTCCTTACTGACTACATCTTTTAGAAGTACCATCTGTAAGTATTAAAAGAAAAAAATATAATATGCATCAGTTATAATGAATCCTGAAGTATGAGGATCTTCTAGAATCTAAGGTGAAAATAAACTAGTAAATTAAAAGTATTTAGCTATTTTTAATCTCTTCTCAATAGATACACTGAAGCACAGTAAGGTTTCTAGGTGGAAGATAAAGGCATATGCTCTTTTTTTGCTAACCACTGACTGGCAGCTGCACAGCCTGTGCTCTACAACTTTACTTTGTACATGGGTGATTCATTATATGTTTAATACCTATATTGAATATATGCAGTTGTGTAAATCTGTCGGTAGTTGGAAGTTGGAAGACAAGGAAAGGTCATAATAATGAAATGTTGATATTTTGTACTCTTTGTAGTCCTGCAGCCCTTTGGCTTTGTGGAAGTATCTTTCAAAAGTAACAAAATTTCTATAAGCAGTTTATTTTTACTTTTATAGGTATACTGCTAAAATATACCTTTGCCTCTCTTGACAGTGTAACTTCAACTTTCCTAGATATTTAAGGCTAAATCTGTAGATGTGGTGGATTTTTTTTGTTTTGTTTTTTATTATTTTTTTTTAAATGGTGCTCTTTGTAAAACTGAAAGAACGTATTCCATGAAACCTGTAAACATAAAACTCAATTTATTAGTTACATCAATTAAATGAAAATAACTCTAAAATGACATGATTATATACAATTTTGAATTACTTTTTCTTGCCAAATGATTAATTGCTTGACTGATTAAGACCTGTGGTACGATACATGATGCCTCTTTTCTCACTGATTTTGCTTAAGATTTTGGGAAGCATGGTGTTTTATAAACTTCAACAAACTTATATTTCTTAAAATTTTCAGTGTTTTATAGTGGATAGTTCATTCATAGTTAAATGTTTTCTCATAGTCTAATGTTTCATTTTTGACAAGCCATTAAAAATGTGCCAAACTTCAAAAACATTATCCTGTCCTGTTATGTAAAGTATAGCATAACACAGGAAAAAAATATCATAACATAGGAAAAAAGCTTAAGATTATTTTCGCAGTTTCTTCATTTTTGTGGGAAGTGGAATCTTAATAATCTTTGTAGCTGAATACATCTGTGTTAAACATTTAAAATAGGTACTACTCTTGGGAAAACTGATTGGAGCTTAAAACTTGTTCAAATTGACAACCTCTCTTCACTCCATTTTTCATCCTAAAGAAGTCTGCAAATATTCTTAGCTCACATCATTATTGCTCATCAGTGGTTCTAATTAGCTAAACAGGAGTTTGTCTCAGTCATTGATCATCATCAGCTTCTTGACAGTGCCTGAATTTTTTTCCTTCATATTCCAGTAGACTCTTTTTAATATATTGTAAATGCCTAATGGCTCAAAGGCCGTCAAAGATTTTTTCTTAATATCTGTCACCCTTCTATGCAAAAGGGGGGAATTGCTACAGCTCTTATCAAGTCTCATTTCAAGGCACAAGGGCAGATCCAAATATGATATATAAGTTCCAGTGTGTTCTGTGGGGAAACGTCCTGTAACGAGTGTTGGAAGTCATCCTATGCCACCAGGTGAAAGTCCTGATAAAGTTCTATATGAGGTGTAAATTTATGCTTTAGCTTTCTGAAATCCATTGTTTGCTTAAATTACGATAATTGGGATTTTTTTTATTTAACTATGTGTAGCATCTGGTGAAACCATTTTTGGAGGACATTACTACAGCTAGTGCTACCTTGAGAGCCTGAAAGAAAACCTCAGAAAATCAAAAAAAGCTTGAATTTACTTACTTTAGACTTTTCTCACTCATTGTGATGATGATAGTAGCATGTAAATGTGGAAGGAGTTTTTTCTTTGCCCTGCAACTCCCTTGAACTGTACAATACAAAAATATGGCCTGAAACTCCTAATTTTATTTATGTATTTCAATGTATCTATATATTGATTTCAAGGTGGAGCAAAGGATAGTCAAGGTTTACCTATGAGAAGCTGTTCTGTTACTGTTGTAGTTTTTTGTACGTTATGAATGATGTGGAATATGAAGTCTATCAGAAGCCTAAGACTTAAGTTTTATTGATTTGATTAGTTCCTTGTGAATAGTCTTTGGAGGGACCATGAACTGTGTTTGCTTGCCTAACTATTCAGTAATGAGGGATAAGAATTTGCCTTTATCCTTGTTGTTCAAACCAGTTCTGGTAAGTCTCCCAAGGCTAGAATACCATTTTTATAGTGTTATTCTCTACCTTTAGGCTTGTTTTGTGGGAAGAAATATTCTAAAGACAGTCTCATTTGCAGCTAGTGTTAAAGTTATGCTTTCATTGACTTGTAGAATAATTTCCATAGGAAGGGGTGACCAGAGGTTATCTAATCTAAACATCTGTTTAAATCAAGTTGCTTTAAATCAAATGGAATTTTAATTTGAAACCAGGTAACATGTTTACAGTTTCTTCGTATCTCTAAGTCCTGTTGAAATCAATTGAAAATTAGAGTGCTCGACATTTCTTGAGAAGTAGGCCTTCTATTTAGAGGCGTTAATATCAAGGTAGAAACTCTATTCATTGTGATTTAAAAACTGAAGCCAGGATTTAAAGAACTTAGTGGGTGATACCATGGGTACAGCAGAGGAATGAAGCTGGACCATGGAAAAAAAATAGTTAAATTCTTCTCGTTTGTGAAAAATTACCTATATTTCATGAGGACCATAAGAGAATGTAGACTCGAGTAGCTGAGACACCACTCTTGGGATCGGTCTGAGGACTAGGAGGGAATGGCATTTAAATTTAAGGCCTTTCTAGTTTTCTCTACATAGATATTTTTAGAAAACTAAATGGTGATGTTTTTAGAAAACTAAATGGTGATGGTTTTATTCTGATTTCTGCAGGTATCCTGACTAAATGGACAACTTAATTTCCCATTCCATAGAGCCAGATCATGTGGCATTTGAACTGAACTATTGGAAAATATTTATAGTACCACATGATCTTTAAAAATAACTTCCCAGGCTATACTGTAAATGTCTTGGATTCTTAAAGTCTTTGCTGTTGTAGTTAGATAACCATGACATTCCTGGGGTGGAACAATCTTAGCTTTGCTGATACAGGCATTTACTTCTGATCAAGTTATTTGTATTTACTTTTTACGTTTGTAAGCAGCTGTGAAAGGCTAGAACCTCAAGTGGTTAATTTTTTTGGGGCAAAGTAGGAATTTCAGCGGCATGGTATGAGATGACTTACGGAATAAACTAATTGTCAGTGTGTTAGTTCTCAGCTTTAAAGAGGGTCGCTGCAGGGTCTAGGGAACAGAAAATACCGTTCCTGGTTGTACATGCGTGTTGCCCAACAGAGGTGCTTTCACTTGTCATGTTCAACTGTTAACCTAGGTTGCAATTTCAGGTTACCCCTCATTGCACCCCTGTGAGTGCTGCTAGAGGGCAGCAGCAGTGTTCTTGGCCCAGCCCTGCTCCAGATTTGGTGCCTTCATGGCCCAGGGTGAGGCAGGTCCTTCCAAGTAAAGGAAAACCAGTCATATTTGTCTGTATTGTTCTCCCATTGTATGGCTAGGAGGGTGGGGGAAAGCGTGGCGGCACTTCAGGCTGCAGAGAACCCTCAGCGACCTGCAAAAATCTTATCTTACGATTTTTTAAAACCTAGCTGAGAATGTGATTTCTGTAAATTGGTTATGCATTATAGGCAGGGTGAGTCAGTTTCCTCAAGTGTCGTGTATTACAAAACCTGTTTGTTGTATTTTTTCTTGGGCTCCCTATTTTTTCTTTTGCCTTTGTTTGAAGGACATAACAAAATATCCTTTGGAATGTATCAGATAACTTCATATTTGCATGGAGCTCTGTAATTGCTGTATACTTAATTCAGTTTTAGCAGAGGTTCACAGAGAAACTGAAAAACATATTGTACTATGTTGTGTTTTCCTAGCAGCCTACCCTGACAAGTCCTTAATGCTTCTGAGTGCAGGTGATTGGATGATTTTAGATCAGGAGCTAGGATGCATTTTTGTATTAATTTTTTCTTTCAGTTAAAATGCTAAATACCCCTCCAACATAAGTTTTCTTTAGGAATGCTTGTTGAATATTTAAGGCTTCACTTTTCTCTGCTCATTAGAACTCCTAAATTAATTTATAGAAACAGACTTTTTTTCCATGCCATGTGACTACTTAAGAACCTACATATTTATAATTCTCCTAGGTAAATGTAATTTAAATACAAATCTTTTCAGTTAGGTTTTTCTTAGTTTTCTTCCAGTGCTGCTATATTTTCAATAGGAGAGTGCTGCTTACACCTTTGAAGTCTTGAGACTTTGATATCCAAGACCTTTGCTTTAAGTTCCATACAGTTTTTATTTAATTCTTGTTCAGTTACGACCTAGATATTTTAGAAATCATAAAACATTATTTGAAAACCCATAATATTGCATGACCTGTTGGAAAAGTATAGTTTGGTCTTTAAAAATCCCTTGTAGCAGTAGAATTTGCAGTAATACATAACAGTGGAGAAAAGTAATTGCCCATATATCTGCAATCCTTATTTGCCTCTGTTACAAAATGCTTTACCTGTCCTCCATTCCTTTCTGCCTCTGCAAATTTTCTGATTTTGCTAGAGCGAAAGTTGCATGCATATACGATAATCTGGCTTTTAGGTGTGCCTTGTATTCAGCTGTAGTGTTTAACAGTTTTGTGAGAGCAGAGATAATGTCAAAGTTTCTGTTTCTCTTTGACCTGAAGTTGCTTCAAGTGTTTGGCTGTTCTTAGGGAATATATTTCTCAGACCTTTTGTCACAGATGTGTGGTAGGAACTGGTTTGCACTAAGGAATGTCTGTGTATCCTTACTATCACAACATTCATTTTCTTTCTGCCTAAACCAGAAGCCAGTAAACGTATCTTGGTGGAGAAATAGTAAAGTTATGAGATGAGGCGATTTGTTAAACAAAGTATTAATGACTAATTGTCTGGTTTTCTATGAAGTAGTGCAGAGATGATTAAAGCCCTGTACTTTTTAACCACATATTGAAGCTCTGCTTGTCCCCATTATGCAACCTTCTGATTTGTCTTTTTTCCCTTAGTAAAAGTTGTAGGTTCTATCCATGTGAAAGATAATAATATAGTTATTCATTATGTTCGAAAGTGTTGTTTCACACATAGAAATGCCATATAGTTGAGAGAACTTCACAAACCCAGGCAGCGTAGTGGCTTTATTTTGCCAAGAGAAGAAGAAACATCTATGGACAAATATACTTCTGGCATTTGGGAAGAATGAGACAGATAATTTCAGCTACTTAAAAGTGTATTTTAAGACCTCTTGCTTCTGTTTCTTTTGAACAAAGTTGTGTTAGCTGTTTACAGATGTAATTTCCTGTCACTTGCCATATGCTCCCTGATTAATTTTGCAAGGCCTGTCAGCTTCAGATAATTTAATTTTCTATGCTTTAAAATGACATTCATTATGAGGACATGAAAAATTCAAGTGATTAACTGCAAATTATGACTAATAAACTGTCTGGTGTTTTGTTTGTTTCCAGAGAAAAGCAGAAAGCTGAAGTAAAAAACAGACGGATTTTAGAGATTTTGCAAGTCAAAGATAGCCAAATAGAAACCCTAGAACAGGTTTGTATGATATTTAAATAGCACAGTTAAGAAAACTTTTATCATCGACATTAAATTTATGTTTCTTAAGATATGAAAATACTTTGCTGTTGTTTCTTAAGGTGAAAGTTTTAGCTGATTCAGAGATGATAAACTTCTGATAAATTATTAATTAAAAGTTGTTCAAACAGTTGATCTTTCACCTAACAAGTTCCTATGATTTTAGATGAAACTTCTGAAAAGTGTTGTCAACTAATTGCCTTGTTTTTCCTAATGAACTGACCTAAAGTGTTTTTTTTTTTGTTTTGTTTTGTAATGTGCCTGTGGTTTGGCAAGATTTGCCCTCCTGACAAATTAAAAAAAGCCATTTCTAGAGTAATAAGGGCTAAACATAATCCTAAAAGCAATACAGCTATGTATTTTAGTGGTAGTATTCTATAGCAATATTTACTAAGTTAACAGCATAAACTATAGAACAATACTGATAAATGAAAAATGTCAGAAATGTCCTATGCCATCTTTATTCTCTGTTGAACAGTTCATTCAAAACTGAGTGCTTCGTATTAGTAAAGAAACCTGAAATTAAAACCATGTAGTAGCCAAGCTGTTGGTGAAATTTATGAAATATATGTGCATTTTCTAAAAGTCAAAATAATTATTTGAAAACTAATCAAAGCTTTTGAACCCTTCATAGTATTTGAAAATACTTAGGAAATCCAACACTAATAAATACTAAGTAAACTCAAGAGAAGCATTAGCATTGTATCTTCCTTTTTTCCGTAAACCTCAAATGACTATCTTCAGACTATGAGGAGAACAAAATGTGCTTTTCCATATTAAGAGTAATAATAAGAAAACAATCGTAATCAAACCAAGTATGCCATAGAAGGAGAGCAAAAGAATTAGAATTTCCTCACAAATAATAAAACTGGTAGCAAAAACGCAGATGGCGGTCCAGGGTGTGCTTTCAGATGTCTAAATCCGTCAGTTTCTGGGGATAGAAAGCTGACTGATAGTTTTTCATAAAATTATGGAATGGTTGAGGTTGGAGGTCATCTGGTCTATCTACCTGCTCAAATGCAGTCACCCACAGCCCAGGACTGTGTCCAGACACTTTTTTAATATCTGCTAGGATGAAAACCACAGCAACGCTGGGCACCAATGAAGAGAGTCTAGCTCTGTCTTTGCGTCCTCCCTTCAGGTATCTGTATATGTTCATGAGATTTCCCCTGAACATTTTCTGGTCTTGGCAGAAGAGTACCAGCTCTCTCAGCATTTTCTTATTTGAGAGAGGCTTCAACCTTTAAGTTTTCTTCGTGGCATTTCACTGGACTCCTTCCTGTCTATCTTGTTCTTTGGAGCCCAGAACCGGACACTGAAGTCCTCGCCAGTGCTGAGTAGAGGTGGAGGATCACCTCCCTCAACCTGCTGTCAATGTTTCGCCTAATGCAGCTTGGGATCTCATTTCCCATCTTTGTCACAAATAGTGCTTTGCTGTTTCATGGTCAGCCAGTTGCCTACCAGGACCTCCAAGTCCTTTTCTGCAAAGCAGCATGCTGTTATTTCTCCATGAGTGCAAAACTCTTCATTTCCTATTGCTGAGTTTAATTTCATGATGCTCCTTTCAGCACATTTATCCACTGAGTCCAGCTGCTGAATGGCAGCATGGCTTTCCTAGTGATACCAGCCAAAGCTCCCAGTTTTGTGCCATCAGCAAACTTGCTGAGGGTGTGCTCTTCACCATCATGCATTAGTGCATTTCCTCACGTTTCTGATGGCCTTTATTAGGGTCTTGATTGAATTCAGACAAGTTGTGTAGCCAGTTGTGAAAATCATATTTGCAGAGGTTACCTGCTTCTGGTATGTTCAAAATAAATATACCTAAATAAATTAACACACCTGCTGCCTAATGAAACTGAAGCACCACTAAAATAAGGTTATTCGTCCTTTTATTTTGTATTACAGCAGCGGCTGGAGTTTGTGTTGGCTTGGCTCTAGGTGTGACATGTCTGGTGCATATGTGCTCATCATTTTTATAAGCCAGCAATGCATGATTATTCCTGCATTTTTACCCCATCCTTAGCTAAAAGAGAAAACACCTGTGTAAGAGGTTTATAAGAATTTGTGTGTGGTATTTTACTTTTAAAAAGGGCTGCTTGTGACCTGTAGTGTGCATCTCCATGAGATTGCTGTCTGTGGTTTTAGATCAATTTCAGGAGGTAAAATTAAAATTGATCAGAAATCTGAAATTGATAGTGTGATGCAGTTACCATAAGGAAGTGGAGCCTGAAGATTTAACTAGAACCAAGGGAAAGTGGCAGTCACGTAAAGGAGGCCTTAACAAGAGGCAGGATGAGAGGAATTAACAGATAAGGAGGACAGAAGCTGCTTTTTTTTATGCTTGTCACAACTTTAATGAATGTTGTAATACAGCCCATTGAAATAGCTTCCCTTAGAGCATCATTGACTCCAGGTTGGGAGGGGGCAGGGCTGTGAAGGGCACCAGATGGTGCCATTGGCCAGTGCTTTGGATAAAAGCTGTATATAGAGTTGATGTTGTTCTGCCCTTCTTGCCTTATCAGCTGGCTGGGATGAAACAGGACTGAAATGAGAGAGGGGATAATTTTTTGAGTTTTTTGAGTGGTTTCAGAAGTTTAGTAATCAAAGACTGGAGCTGGCATAAAGAACAACATAGTAAGGAGCATTCTCATTTGTTCTGGGTTTGTTCTTTCTTTGTTCATCTATGGAGAGACATGTATTTGTTTAATTAACATGCAAATATGTTGCTCATGAAACTGAGTTTTTTGACAGTAAAGACAATGAATGATCTTTCATTTAACGTACAGACAACAAGACATCAAGGCTTTATGTTGCAGTCTACCAGTCTGTTATGTCTGGGAAGGAGAGATCATCCAGTCATATTGTTTTTCCCTTCCCCTTCACTCATCATACAGAGATATCAGTTGCAACAATGTAATTTGTTGAAGAGTATTTACAAGGAGTTTCTTAGTGGCCAGTGAACAGCTGATTATGTGAATCCATGCTGACTAAGGGGGGAAAAAAGCCAAATAAATGAACTATCTCATGATTCAACATGTATATATGCTGATATTGCTTCCAGAAACAACAATAAAACCGTAGAAGGAGAACGTGAGATAATGTTTCTTGCCTTGTATTCTGGTTAGGCTTTGTCCTGACATACTTAGAGCCCTTTTAAAATTACTGTAAATAAGAAAGTGCATTCTCCACACAATAGGTGAGATGCAGGTAGTTATTTAATACTGAGAGCTAATTTAGCTTTGTTTGTAATGAGATATTTCAATTCTTTGAAGGGTTTCCATTTTAATGGATATTACTGAAGGTCATTTAAAATAATTAATTGAGAAACTTATGACTGATAAATAATACAGTCTTTAGTCACTTTTGAATAACCTAAACAGGAGAAAAAGTGCTGAAAACTTAGTGAGAATGGGACCTGTGGCTTTAAGGATAGGAATTAGTGTTGATCACTATTTTGCAGAACTTCTCCTGTCTAGTGCCTTTGCAACAGTGTACATGCATTGAACTTTTATGTGCTTGATTATGATGTCAGTCTGTTGTGCACCTTTCCTAAATGACAGTAGTGTAACCTTCAGTTTTACATAAATGTATAAAACCTTTTTCTTGCTATGAGTTTATTCCAGAATTGCATATTGTGTTATACATTTAAAATATGAAATAATATGGAGCCGAAATACATATAAGTCTATGGGACTTGATGAGATACATCCCAGAGTCCTGACATAATTGGCTGATGTGGTTGTCCAGCCACTCTCCATGATATTTGAAGAGTCATGGCAATCAGGAGAAGTTGCTGGTGACTGGATAAAGGGCAACGTTGTGCCCATTTTTAAAAAAGGTAGAAAAGATGATCCTGGGAACTACCGTCCTGCCAGGAAAGCAAATGGAACAAAACCTTCTAGAAGCTATGCTAAAGCACATGGAGGACAGGATGGTGATCAACAGAGGCAGCATGGCTTCACCAAAGGCAAGTCTTGCCCAACCAGTCTAGTGGCACTTCTACAATGGACTGAAAAGGAAATTTCCATGAGAGGACAAGGGAAGAACTACTCATGTCATCTGTCTGGACTTTTATAAGGGCTTTAACATGGTCTCTTACATCGTCCTTCTCTCTGAATTGGAGGGAGTTGGATTTTATGGGTGGGCTGTTTGTGGAGAAGGAATTGGCTGGGTGGTCATTTGCAGATTGTGGTGGCCAATGGCACCACATCCTGAAGGAGACTAGTGACGAGTGATGTCCCTCAGGGGCTGGGGATGATGTTGGCATCAGTAATGTTTAATATCTTCATTAATGACTTAGTGGGATTGAGTGCACCCTCAGCACTCAGGGTTGATATTGGGATCAGTAATGTTTAATCTCTTCATTAATGACTTAGTGAGATTAAATGCACCCTCAGCTAATTTGCAGATGACACCAGGCTGTGTGGTACAGTTGCCACAACTGAGGAACAGGTTGCCATTTAGAGGGACCTGACAAGCTTGTGGAGTGAGCCCATGTGACTCTAAAGAGTTCAGCAAGGCCAAGTGCAGGGTTCCTGCACCTGGGCCAATGCAAGACGTGGTATCAATATAAGCTAGGGAAAGAAGGGGTTAACTGCAGCCGTGTTGAGAAGCTCTTAGGAGTGTTAGTAGATGAGAAGCTCAGTGTGTGCTGACAATGTGTGCTTGCAGCTCAGAGAGCCTACAATATCATGGGCTGCATGCCCAGTAGGTAGATGGAGGCAATTCTGCCCCTCTGCTTTGCTCTGGTGAGACCACACCTGGAGGACTGCATTCAGCCTCTGGAGTTTTCAGCACAGGAAAGACATGGACTTATTTGGGCAACCTGATCAGGCTGAAGATGTCCCAGCTCATTGCAGGACCTTTAGAAGTCCTTTCCAATCCAAATCATTGTATGATCTTACTACTGTCATGTTTTTGTATGCAGTGGCTCAAAACTTGTTTCTCAGTAGTGATGTATCCTTGCCATATATACACTATTACTCTGTGCATTTTGAGGGAAAGAATTTCTAACTACTGCCTTGAAGTGGATAACTCACTATCCTAGAATTTTAAGTGTTGTTCTGAAGGCTACCTGTTGCAGATACCTTTTTAGATTCTTCCTTTTCTTTGGAAACTTTTCACATCTGATGTATTTAGTGTATAATATTTGTTTGTGTTGCAAATAGATCACTGGTGCTTTTTTGTTTTCTTTTAAAAGAAAGTGTGGGTTTTGTAAGAATGTATTAAAATTTCTGAATTTAAACAGTTAGTTTGAATAGTGGGAATAGGGAACTCAATCTTCTGCCACTCGTGCAATAGATTCAGTATCTTCACTTGTTTTCCTTAGAAGATGAAATTAAAGACATAGCCAAGGTTTATTGCTACCTTTACATCTTGTGTAACATTGTTAATGAATTAGGTTTCAATTTTGATCTGAGGAACTAAAGCTAACCTTTTTGTCCTAGATCAAAATCTTATCAACTGACTCTACTTCAGAGGGGTTGAAATAGTACTAGCTTGCCTCATGATCTGCACTTCAAAATCTTCAGCTTGCTGTGCAAATCTGTATTAAAGCCCCTTTAATGGCTCCAATTGAAAGAAGCATAATTCAAGCATTAATTAACTCTAACAAATTTTTCTTAACTTTTGTAACTTCACCTGATTGTATTTTTTCTTTGTAATAAAATGTTGTTAAATGCAGATAAATGTGTATACACATTATTGCCATCTAAACATTTTATTTCCAGTAGTGTATAATCTTGATTATTGATGTGTAATGAGGGTCATGAGGATAATTTCAATAATAGCAAGTTTGCCTGAATGTGTCAGTAGTGATGAGATTGTGTGATGTTTATGAACTGTTTGCAAAAAAAGTTTCTCCAGTGAATGAGATTTATAGATTCTTAAGTCAAGTTTTACTCCTTTAAAAAGGAGTATCATTTTACTTATGCTGTACCTTTAAAAGGGATCAGCCTTAAGTGATGGAACCAGTCTGTTTTATGTCGTCCCTTTGAACTGCATCAGTGATTTATCATGTCTTTGTGCCTTCCTGCTTGCTGTTGTCTAGTTAGTTTGCTCAAACTTAAGGAGAAGAAGTCTTGTTAAAGACCTGGTCTGAATGAGAAAGGTGTGGAGGAAAATGTATTTTTTTTATTCAAATAGTTGAGATGTATGATAACTGTGGCTAATACTTGGGGCTTGTTTGTCTGAACAAATTCGTAAGCTGTAAATTACAGTGTATCTTTACAGCTCATTAGTAGTTTATTGTAAATTCCCAGTAGGAATATTTTCTCTGAAAGTTGAAAATATGTTTCCGTGCAGTAGCTTAACTCCATTTCGAGGAAGGAGTTTTCCTACCTAACCTCCTAAAAAGTGGCTATATTGGGCATTTGTATAGGTGTGCTGTTAACTCAAAGCTCCATCTTTTCATTAATTTGCCTGTGTAGCCAAGCTTCAAGCTGGTTAAAGCTTGTAGATCTTCATTACTCAGCCTTTGTGTTTTTGTTGTTGTTTCTACGAAGAAAGCCTGAAATGATAGCTGCACTTGGAGAAAATAGGAAAAAGTACAGTAAGTAAAGAAATGTGAAGTTTCTTGTTGTCTAGGTGTTTCACTTGTTTGAAATGCTCAGTTCTTACATTGGCAGAGCTCAATATTCATGGCTGGAAAGAAGAGGGAGGTCATCCTGTTTTTTTTCTGTAAAAGAGATTAGCTTCTTAAGTGTATTCAGTATATTATCTAGTGGCTGTGGTGACACTTTTTTTTTCTTTGTGAAGTCAGTAATGTTTTAAGAGGGTGAGGCTGGATTTTATTCCTTGTTTAAGGACATTGATGATAATTTTTTTTTTATATCATGGCTCCTTACTTGAATATAGGAGATTTCCTAAAGTTCAAGAAAACTGTTTTTCCTTCAGGACCAAGAAGCATGCAGTGCCTCTTGAGATTAGGTTCTGCCCTGATGAATCTGCTGACCGCACTTAGGAAGAAGCTTGTCAGAAAAGATCATAGTAGCAGCTGTTCTTTGTTTACTACACCTGATCTGGCAGCATTGATGTATGTGAGTATAATGAAATATTGCTGTGTCAGGAGTAGATGCTAGTAGGTATTGTTTCCTGCAGGTCTCTCATAGTCATGCATGCTTCCAGAGACAGAGGCTAACTCACTCTGAGGACCTTGTAAATGCCTTGCTGAGGAGAAGAATGTAGAAAAAAACTAGCCAGTTCTATCAAGATCATCCCTTCAGTGAAGAGAAAAGAAGAGCTCATTTTGGCAGTCTGTTTTGATTTAGAATTAGTAGAGAAAATAGGACCAAAGGAGGTATTTTCCATTTTCTGCCTGACCTAGAGGTCTAGGCTGTTACTTTCTGTGGTTTCAAAATATAGCTGTAAGGAAGAGAGGAAAGAGTAGAGGAAGTATTGTATTGCACACTGCTTTTTTACAGTGCTGTGTTATAGGTCCTATACAAAATCCAGTCTGTCCTGGTGCAGAGAATTGCTAGACAAAAGAGGAAGGGGGACTTTTTTAGAACAGCTGATGGTTAAGGTCACATTAGAGCTGTGGCAACGTTGTCAGATTATATTGTAAGTGTTCACCATAGTTATTCTGAGAGCTGTTATATCCTCATTAGAGGGAAATGGACAGTTAATCTCTAAATCTAGCAGATGGATTATTGTGATATGTGATGTACTGGGAGAAGTGGATTTATTGTGAATCTACAGCTTTTCTTTGGTAGTTTGTCTCATTTCCAAACCAGAGGTGTGTTTTTGTGAAAAACTACCTCTTAAATATTTTTGCCTCTCAGGGCAAGGAGCTTCTGTATTTCTTGTTTCAGAGATAGCATACCCATTGCACATACGCCAGAAACAGTATTTGGCTCCCTTGTTGGTGCAAAAATACAACTTCTGGGAATGTGTGCTTGCACTGTGCCTGTACAGTAGAAGGGATACAAATGATTGTAGGATAGCATAAGAAATTCAAAGAATAGTAGAGGGTTTTTTTTTTAATAGATAAGGAATTTGCTGCAGTGAAGTTGAAAGAAGCAGCTTGAGTGAAATGTAATGGTGCACATCATAAAGTTTCCTTGGTGCTCTGACCTACTTAGGAGATTGCTGGCTTGAAATTATTCCTCTTATGCTAGTGAAAATGAGGTGCTAGAGTTGCAAGACTGATGCACTGTGTAAGGTTGTCATTTATTTCCACCACATATTCAAATACAAAAATTCTGTCAAGTGGTTCAATTAATGTAGTAAACTTTGCTGAAGACACCAAATTAATCACATCAGACAAGTCCAAAATGGGCAATAGGGAACATATTGTTTATAATAGATTATACTCTTTGCCCCTTCCTTAATCTATGGGTCAGGTGAGACTTGGTGAGTAAGATTGACTAGTAGTAGAGTAGTCCCTACCTGCTGGATGAAATCAGCTGCTTGTATTTATGGTCTCCTTCTCTGTAGAAATATTATACTTGATCCTCTTAAAAAAGAGCTTTAAAGAATCTTCATTTTTTTTCTTCCTCCTGCAAATAAAGACTTCTTTCTTTCCAGCACATAAATGGTAGGTAAGTGCACTTGAATGGAGTCTTATGTGAGTATTTGTCCCGGTGCACATCTTTAAGTTCCATGTTTTATTTGACTTCTGATATTGATGGAACTAGGCATTCAAAAGTTCTCATTGATTTTTGGGAATGTATTTGGAGATGTATGATTGCAGCTTCATTCTTTTTTTTCTCAGAAACAATTCTTTAAATTGTTTAATCTCAAGGAGTCCTGGAAAGCCATAGTGTGGGAAAACAAAGAACAAACAAACTTCTGGTGGTATGAATATCAAATGAGCTCTACCACTTCAGTTCTCCTCTCACTGATTTTTTTAATATTTATATAAGATTCTTAAGTGCAAGAGCAGGTGTGAAAAAGAGGAATTAATAGGATATGTATTCATAATACTATTGATTGAGTTTATATTTTAATTCGTTGTAAGTCAACTGCTATTTTCCCTTGTTTTTTCTGTCTTTGTTAGGAGTCAGATTCTAAATTGAATAGTTAGGTATCAATATAGGGAAGGACGGTGTAGAAGCAGGTAGCACTGTTGGCATTTTACTTTTGCAGCAGTATGGATTTAAAAATAACTTAACGTTTTGTATTATAACTAGCTAGTGTAATTTCGAATATGAAAGGACACTACAGTCTGCAAAGTGCAGCAGGTGACTTCTGTAACAAACATATGGTTACCTTTTCATGAATTATTTACATAGAACTTCTCTTCTTTCTACGTCTGAAAATAATTAAAGACTAATGAATAGTCATGAGATGAAAGAGAGCTGATTTCTTTTGTTAGTTTTCTTTTGTGCTTTTCTTTATTTGGGAGTACTATATGAGAATATGACTGGTAATGTTATTTGTTAGATATATGTATAAGAACTATGAGAACCAAGTTTAGAACCATGAGGATTAATAAGGTTGAAAAAATCTGAAGAGAAATTTGAGAAAGCTAGATCAAGGAAAGCTATGAAATGCTACTGGCATGTTTTTAGTGTTGTCAACTTGTTGTTCAGTTCCTCCCAGTTAAAAAGGAAAGTTGGAAAGGAGGGGAGAAAGTCATGAATGTGTTAAGTCAAACTTGAATACTTGACTGCTTGATGCAGAAAAAGAAAAGAGGAAGCGGAGAGAATAAACATGTAACTGTTGAAGTAGAAATTTGGAGGAACACTAGTTTAAAGGAAAGAATATTAATTTCAGATTTAAGTTTTAATGAAATAATTTCATTAATGAAGTAATCTTGTTTCTGCTTAAGATGTCAGGATTTCATTAAAAGTCACTGCTTTGGGGAAAATACTTAAATTTTTCATCTGTTCAAGTTATTTTCTTTGTGGTTTATTTGGAGATGTACTACTGCACAGTGAAAGCCTCTGATAGAGTGTAATGAAGAAAGCATTGAATATAATGTTTCTTTGTTACTCTGATCCTTTTGAAAATTGAATTCATATCCCTTCATTGTAGTCATAGATGGACACTTTTAATATCGTGATGTGGGAAAAACTTCATTTTTTTTCTGCAAGTGGTTCAGCAGCCAATGACAGAAACAAGGTGCAATGTTACATTTCTGTATCATTAGCAGCAGCAGCGAAGCTAAGGAGTGAATATGTGTCAGCTTTGCATTTCTACTAGATTGATTTTTAGGGATATTTTGATAAACTATCAGTAGGTATTTGAGTTAACATCTTGACATGAAATAAAACCTGCTGTTACGTACATTTTATAAAGCTGTATAGAGACAATTACGCAATTCTGATTCGCTAATGCAGTCTGATCAAAGTCTAAACTGCAGAACTGAGCTTTTTCTGCCCCATGGCACCCAAAAATGTAAAAATTTGGAGAACATTTAATGCTTTAGTAGTATGTACAGCTGTTGTTTCACAGCCCTTTCTGCATGGCTTTTACATAGTGGATTAAAAAAATCTTTTACTGAAGACTGGAAGTTTAGTGATGATGTCTGTAATATCCAACAGTCCATAACTCTCCTGGTAGTTCTATTCTAACTCATATTCTTCTTGGAAACAGTGTAAAAGAGTTATGGGGTTTTTTTGTCATTTTCACTGTTTCTACACAATCGTATACTATCTTATTCATACTGGCTAAAAATAAAGTTTAATTAAAAAAATATCTTTTGTATCTATTCACATGAAATATTAACAGATAATTACAACATCTTTTTGCCATGAAATGACTCCAGGATGTTCAGAGTTAAGACAAAAAAAGGACTGTTTTCCCCCTTCAGCTTTGATCTGTAGTTTTTGTAGCTCATTTTCTCAATTTGACTTAGCATGTGATTTTTGCTTCTTCTGCAGATTGATATGAAAGCATTTTAAAAGAATACTTTTTGCAACTAAACAATTTGATGTAATTAGGGAAGAAAAAAGTTGTATTGTAGCTAAAGAGATGCCATGGGAAAGGATAAAAGTTAATTCTGGAACGACAGTCCTCTTAAATGTCAAAAAACCTGCTCCACTATGTCACAGCGTACTCTTGCCTGGAGCATTCTGGACTCCAGCACTATACAGGGGATACTCTTTGATTCTTCCTAGCTAAACAAAAGGGTAAAATGAGTTTCCTTAGGTTTTCATTAAAGCAAATTCACTTCTAGAATACAATTTTTCTTTCTTGAAGTTTGTTTATGGAAAAGCCTTTGCAACTGTACTCTAGTTGTCTTCGTTTTGTGAGGGGTTTTATAGTCCTTGAGTACCAAGCTGTCAAAAGCCCATTGAACGTTGCTTTTGTCCTGTTTTATTCAAAGAAGTATGACTGCAGTCAATGCAAAATGTAAATTGAGGTTGTTCTTCTGTAGCATTAGCGTGTCTTTTATAGTATCTAGACAAAAACAGACGATACTGTGGGAATGGATGAATTTCTGATGAGTGTTTTTATCTGGTGAAGCCTGTCAAAATAACCTCATGTGGGAGGTTGCCCCATGTGTTGATCAGGTATGGAGTTTTTTTGCTATTTTGCTTGCCTGCCAGGGCAAGGTTGTCTTTTAGGAACACTGCTTGTATTGTATGCTATAAGAAATCAGTCTTTACTCTCTTCTTTCTACTATACAAGGTAATTCACAGGTTGATGAAGCAAAGTGCAAAACCAGCTGCACAGGCAAAAGCATATGATAATTTACTTCATTGTCTGTATCTTGGAAATTCTTCTTTATGACCCTTATTTCTGCCCAATTATGGCTCCTGAGTAATACTCCTGTTTTTTTCCCCCCCTTATTTATAAGCATGTGCAATGCGCAGATACGAGAGTAAAAGTTAATTCATTTAGAGGAAAAGATAAGAGCATACAAAGTGGTCCCAAAGAAAGATACTTTGAAATACAACAGGATATTTTGAATGCAGGTATGACTTACGTAAATATTGTTTCACTGCTGCTGCAGTAGATGACTGTAGACTGCTCAGGTGAGTTTGCTCCTTAGTGTGATTATATGGTGTATTTGCCTTTGATTGATATAAAGTTTTTAAGTAGGTCAGTTATGGGGATATGTACTTAGTTTGAGAGTCTGATTCTGGATCTATGTGGTTATCAAGCCAAGTAAGAAGCTTATTTGAGTTTAAAATTTCATCTCACCGATATGGAACAATCATTTGAAATAGCTCGTTCTGCTTTTGTACCTTCATGATTCCATTCATCCCAAACAGGACCCAAAGATCTTTATTTTCACTTCACAAACAGACATGTGCTTATCAACTTCTATACATGATGTAGCTTATGAACTCAAAAATTAAATGTCTTAAAGAGTTGGAGCAGCTCTTTAAGATTTTGTGAGTGTGTATTTGTGAATTTTTAACTCTGTTAGAGCTGATAGGCTCTTTTAGATAGGTAGAATTTCTAAGAGTGTTCTTCAAATAGAGACTTTGTCTTGATAAATATTAGACGAGTATTAATGAGCTGGAAGGAGGACTCAAAGGAGTTTACTCAAATTCTGTAAGGACTTGGGGAGTAGGGGGAGGCAAACAAAATAACTGATGCTTTCCATGATGACATGGATTTAACTGTAATAATAGGTCTCAGAAAGCAAAATATTTGCTTTTCAGTAGTGAAAATTGAGCCCCATGTCTAGTAGGTTCAAAATATGAAAGAGGATAGTCCTTAGTTAAAAGGAGATTTCTTAATTTTGTTATCCCTTCCTTATTATGATCTGCTGGTAACAAGCTGGGCTGAGAAGGCTTATGCGCTGGGTTATGTCTCTGAGAAAAAAATCAATACATTTTGGGTTTTTTTTATTTGGTTTTGTTTCCCTTTGAAGGAAATGGAAAAATGGAAGAATGATTATGAATCTGTAACCTTGGGCAAACTTTGGAGTCTGTTCAAAGTGACAGTTGTGTAGAATGAGTCTCTGTGGGGCAGTTAGTTACATTATAAAACATAAAAAAGAAGTACTATATGTTTGAGATCGAATAACAGTTAAACACTGTTTCTAATACAAGGTAGTTATGTGTGGTGGTGTTGTGGGTTTTCTTTTAGCTTGTTGGTTTTGAGTTTTTGGTTTGTGGTTTTTTTTCTTTTTTTTGTAGGATTGGTTGGAATGAATTGCATCTAAGCAAATTTCCAAGATACAAGAATGTGAAGTTTGTGTATTTTCTTTAACTTTTTCCTCAGTTTTTGTTCTTCAATTTGTAGTCACTTTCTTTTCCATGTTTTAAAAGACCTGTCTTAAAGTACATAATTTTGTATGTTCTTTGAATTCTACTGTGGCTGCTAGTGGGTATGAGATACAACAAAGAATTTATTTTCTTGATAAAGTGAAATTCTTAGTGTGGAAAAAAATATCCTTCATGCTTCTCTGCGCAATTTATTAAACACTATCTGTTCATTACTTTTCTCATCTGCTGGACCAGCTGTAGGGTTTATTCTTGCTTGGGTGTATTTTCTATAAGTTCTGTTGGATTATTTTTCTTTTCTTTTGTAAGGAATGTTATCATAGTTGTAACAGTGTGTGGATCAAAGTAGTGATCAGAGGGATAATGTTAATTTGCTAGATATAGAAGAACAATGAATGGAAAAGATTTGGAGGTGGTGGTGGGAGAAGAAATAGTACAGTAAAAATATTGGCAAGTAAGGTGAGAAAGTGATGGATAGAAAAAATGAAGAGGTCTACAGAAGGGAGACAGACATTCACAGTGATGTTGAAAAAGTTTAAACAAAAGTCTGTATTGAAAAGTAAAAATGAAACAAACAAGGAGGGAAACATAGGATCTATGCAAAATAATAGTCATGTTTATTTCTAATGACTAAGACATTTGCAAAATTATTGCAAGATTAATTGCACTGCACATTTTCAAATATATTTTTTTCATGTGCCTTTACTGTCACACTAGCTCACTAGTGGTTTAAATAATAATTCATAAAGAAATTATTTCTGTCAACCTTAGTCTTATAATAGAGCTTTGTAGATGAGTTAAGTCTGGTAATACTGGAAAAGGTAGCTTATTGGCTATTAAGCTAGTTGTCAAATGTTACAATATAGAGCAGCAGAAAGAGCAGAGAAGGCTTACTTTGTGTTTGATCCATGCAGAGTGGGAAGAAGAATGTGCATATCTTGAGGAATCACAGAATCACAGAATAACCAGGTTGGAAGAGACCCACTGGATCATCGAGTCCAACCATTCCCACCAATCCCTAAATCATGCTCCTAAGTACCTCATCCACCCTCACCTTAAACACCTCCAGGGACGGTGACTCAACCACCTCCCCTGGCAGACTGTTCCAATGCCTAACTACCCTCTCTGTGAAGAATTTTTCCCTTATCTCAAGCCTAAATCTCCCCTGGCAGAGATTGAGGCCATTCCCTCTCGTCCTGTCCCCTGTCAGTTGGGAGAAGAGGCCAGCTCCCTCCTCTCCACAACCTCCCTTCAGGTAGCTGTAGAGAGCAATAAGGTCTCCCCTCAGCCTCCTCTTCTCCAGGCTAAACAGCCCCAGCTCTCTCAGTCACTCCTCATAAGGCCTGTTCTCCAGCCCCTTCACCAGCTTCGTTGCTCTTCTCTGGACTCGCTCCAGAGCCACAACATCCTTCTTGTGGTGAGGGACCCAGAACTGAACACAGTACTCGAGGTGCGGTCTCACCAGTGCCGAGTACAGAGGGAGAATAACCTCCCTGGACCTGCTGGTCACGCCGTTTCTGTTACAAGCCAAGATGCCATTGGCCTTCTTGGCCACCTGGGCACACTGCTGGCTCATGTTCAGTCGGCTGTCAATCAACACCCCCAGGTCCTTCTCCTCCTGGCAGCTTTCCAGCCAGGCTTCTCCTAGTCTGTAGCTCTGCTTAGGGTTGGTATTCAAGCTGCTGCTCAGACTCCTAAAATTTCACTATTTGTCTGTGGTTATTGCTTTGTGAATGGTTTCCTTGTGCAGAGTGGATGTTCTGGGTACCAGTGCACTGACACTGTTCAACATGCAGAACAAGCCCTTCTTACTTCTGCCCAGCTTGCTTCCTATGCAGGGCTGCTGCCTGTAATGCCTATGTTTCTTCCTGAGAGCGAGTTAATTGTGAGTTTGGTGGTGAACATAGTTACTTTTTTTGCCCTAATTGTTATGTGTAGGTTCAAAAGCAATTATTGTTGGATATGACTTCAAGTGTCTTGTTTTACACGTTTTTTCTCAGTATATTTTCATTCTTTTTTCTGTCTGACATGTGAACCAGATTTAACTATCTGGAGGTTGAAAACACTGATTTGTGCCATCAGTATTGTAGACTAATCCAGAGGTATATCCTCTTTTTGATAAAGTTGGGTTTTTTTTTTTTTTTTTTTTTCTGAACACAAGTTCATTTAGCTTGTATATTAAGGGCAAATCAATTACATTTTTGGCCTGAGATAAGTTTGATCTTGTTCTTATCACAGATACAGTGTTACTGCTAGGAAAGCATTTTAGGTGAATGCCAATTTTATTTAGGAAGGGAAGGGACAAACCAGCAAGTGGGATTAAAAAAAAAAACTCCTGAAGAAAAATTCAGAGTTATAATACATATAAGAGTGAGGATGTTCTAATACAAACCTTGTAAGAGTAGAATGCAGGTATCTAACACAGAAAATTGAAGTTGTTTTTTGATGGCAGTGAGATTTTGTGTGTGGGTACACTTAACTCTTGTTTGTGTTGAACAGTGTTATGTTATTTTCTTTGAGCTGTGAATTAATTTACACTTCCCTTTTTATAGCTATTTTGTATCATAATCCCTTTGTGTGCCTTAATAGTTATTTCTCATTACCTTGATCTATTCTGGAGAATTTTGATCTCTACCTTTTGACTTAGTTTTCGATATGCTCTAAGTGTGAGTTAAAGAGCATTCTAATGTAATTCTTAATCTGTAAGGTCAAGTATAACTTCTGGAAGTGACTGACTGTCTAAGCTTGACTGCATAATTTCCATTCAGTTTGGCATTTGTGGGCTCTTTTGTTTAGTAGCAGCAAGATGTTCAACTCCTCATTTATGTTACTGTGTTGCATTATTTTGAGTATGATTCAATTACTAAGGAAATAAAAATAATGCCTTAAAACTACATAATATGTGATTGTTACTCTTTGTAGGTCTAAAATGCACAGGTCAAACATAATATCAGGTTGTTACTCTGTAGGTCTAAAATGCACAGATCAAAAATCCAATACAAGCATGTTCTTTTACAATTACTTTTGTCTAGTAACAAATTTTTTTTTTTTTTTAAATAGAGACTTGCAAGACAGCAGCAGGAGATAAATAACTTAATACAGAGAAAAATTGCTGTGGATGAGGAAAATATCCATTTGAAGAATAAATGGACTAACTTGTACCAGACATTTAAAGATAAAAGCCAAGAACTTAAGGTATATTGACTTGTACATAGTTTCATAAGACTGTAGCTTTGAAGTTGTTCTTTAAGCAGTGTCAGCCTTTGTGGCACAGAAAGTGACAAGCTTGGACGAAAAAAATTGCCTTAGGCCTTGCTATACCTTACCGTTTTCTCACATACCAACTCCAAGGAAGATGCTTTAAAGCCAAGAATCTAAGCTTTGTAACTTTCAGATAAATAGTTAATGATGGAAATGGAGCAAAGAATGTAGGAGTGTGAAGATGTGGCTTCTTGTAATTAGATTCTGATGGGACTGGCATTATTAATTGATAAAGCTGAGGTCTGGGAGGATATGTCTGTGTGGGTCTCAAAAATAGCTGGGGACAGCATCAAAGACAGCTTGATCAATTAATGGGCTCTTTGCAAATGTGTACTCATCAAAGCTGTCATCCAGATAAAAAATATGACCCTTCCACCTGCAAGAAAGAGGCCAATAAAAGTACACAGGTGACCTTGGCCATCAAATATAGAAGAAGCTGCTGTGAGAGTAAAACTGCACAGTTTATATTTGCTGATTAGTTCTCACTGTTTTGTTTATCGGCCCTTGTGGTACTGTTCTACAGGACACTGAGGAGTGTACTCAGAAGAAGGAAGAGCAAAACAGACTGGTTATAAAAAACCTGGAGGAGGAAAATAAGAGATTAAATACATGCTGTGCTGACCTGCTAAATGACCTGGAGAAACTGAGGAAGCAGGAGGCACAATGGAAAACAGAAAAATCTGGCAATGAGGCCAGAATAAAGGTACGGACTGGAATGGACTCCTGGATGTTATTTCAGAATTAACTTCTCCAGACATTTGCACTACAAGTTATTTTCTTTAAATAACAAGTTATATATTCAAATCTGCCAGTAGGGACTTGCATTCATTTACATTCATTCACTTAAGACCCACAGCTTTTTAAAAATTGATGTTGCAAAGCAGGAATCTGACTTCAAATAGTCATCTTAAAATGTAGTCATTAAAAAATAAAAGATACTGTATTTTAAGATAAAATATATATATGTGACACAATAAAAGCTTAAAATCATTACCATTCAGATTTTTTTTCTCAATGTATAATTTACTTACCTGTAATGTGGTTGCAGTAGACTTGATATTTGTTGTTTTGGAAGAACACTTTAAAACTTTAACTGCAGTTTTGAATAAATGTGTCCAAGCCTCCATTCTGGACACCACTCTGTGAGAAGCCTTATTATTGCATGTAATATATTATAAAGTTATTTTCACTGTTTTTGATAAGATGAAGGAAATAATTGAATACATTGTGCAGAATATAGTACCTTTTATTTAACTGATGCTTTGTCTTGTTTACTGGTGAAAATTGACAAGTTCTTTTTGACTTCCTGTAAGAAATAAACCACAAACATGGCATGGATGTGTTTGATGTCTGCTTATGTACATATAGTTAGTAGATGCTTTTTATTTACATGGCTAATGGACAGCCAGGCTGTGTTCTTTTACTCTTTTTCCTCTGGTGACACTTCCAATTGTTGTGCTGATGAAAACTGTTTGTGAAGAGCTTCATTCAGATTTGTTAACACAAAAAATAAAGTTCTTGCGAACTGAGGCCTTTGAAGTGGTTATGGGGATAGGATTATAGGATTATCAGGACAACAAATGGTTTGTTGATATTTGATGGAGAAAATCTAGTGTGTACTAAACTTATGTAATAATTTTCAAATCGTCAAATGCAGTGGTTGTAGTATTGGATAAATTATTGAAAATCATTGTTACCCACACCTTCAATGAAAACAGAATATTGTTTAGTGTGTCTGTCTTCCTGTCTGAAAAGGCATGCTCAACACAGAAAAGTGCATCACAGCCATTTGATGCACTTAAATGGGATGGGAATAAGTACTGTTGGTGTTTCAGAGTGGTGTCGTGACCAGGTTGAGGTTGTGACCAGAGCGTGACAGTGGTAACTTCTTGAGATGGGTATTCCCTGAGCCAACCAGGTATGACACTCAGCTGGATCTGCTGTTCACAAACAAGGAAGAACAGATTAAAGAAATGGTAGGATGAATTAAGTGTCAGTGAGTAATAGATACAGCAGAGGTACTGAATGTTGTCTTTGCCTCAGTCTTCTCCAATAAGATTCCTCCAAGCATTTGTGCCTAGAGGCAGAATTCAAGAAGTACTAAGGGTGGGTGATTTGGGAAACACCTGAGAACTTGACTAATACACATCCATTAGATCAGCTGAACTTCATCTGAGGGTGCTGAGAGCATTCACTGATGTCACTGTCAGGCTGTTGCCTATCATAGAATGGTTTGGATTGGAAAGGACATTAAAAATCATCTCGTTCCAACCTCCATCCTGCCATGGGCAGGGACACTGTCACAGCTTCATGTGGCAGAAGAGTGAGAGGCAGCACAAGCTGAAACAGGAAAAGCTGAGGCTGGAGATAAGGAGAAGCATTTTCCCCAGAATAGGCCAAGAGTGGGGCTGAAAGGTTTGGGGTTAGAGTCAGGGTGGGGCTGAGGCATATGGATGTTAGGCTACCTCCATACTTAGGACACTTCAGCCCCTGACTTTATAAAGCCCTGAGCAGCCTCGTCAGACCTCATAGCAGTTCTTGCTTTTTGGAAGGGCTGTGACTGGAGGCTCTCCAGGTCCCTGCCACCCTTCATATGACCATGAGTCTGATGCCCCAGCTTTTGCTTTTTGCTCTGGTAGTTTTTTGGTTTTTTTTTTTGTATTGTTTTTCCTTCTACTATGATGTTAGAAGTGACTATACACCTCTGCTAGTGAATGGAGTTAGGTAGTGGATTATCTCATAAGACTATTGCAAGGGTTCAGAAACGTATTAAAAATACTTTCTCCAAGAGAAAAATGTTGACCTCTAGGAAGTAGTAATGTTTCATCTCATTGTTTTTAATCTATGTTTTGTAAAATTTGTGAAAACACACAATTCTATTTTTGTAGTTCATCACTGATTTTGTGTATACTCTTCCTGTATGTATTTCCTTGGAAATTTGTTTCATTTTTAATTCATTTTTCCCTCTGTTCCCCATTTCTATTACTTAACCCTTGATAATCAATATTGGATGCCAGATTGGATGTTAACAGGGTGCTTATAAACAATAAAGAATAATAATTTCCTTACCCACAGGGGCCAAATACAATGTTATTACACTATGCAATATATACACCCCAACATAGTGTGCCTGAAATGATGATTGTAAAGTGATTATAAAAATAATAAGAATAATTTGAATTCAGAAGTTATATCCCATTCTGAAAATCAGCTCTTCCCTTCATCTTTGAATTTGAGGGTTGAACCAGCATATCTTTTTGTATGTGTTTTTAAGTAATAAATGCTATATTTAACAA
Organism: Clamator glandarius; assembly: GCA_033459285.1. Classification (NCBI taxonomy): domain Eukaryota; kingdom Metazoa; phylum Chordata; class Aves; order Cuculiformes; family Cuculidae; genus Clamator; species Clamator glandarius. Next base: position 105,432 of record JAUNZM010000911.1, on the reverse strand, counting down.
TATTGCAGATGATGTATACAGACACTATTTATGTAGTCTCTTAATATCTGTAGAATAAAATGAAACCGTATCAATGTGATCTACCTCAACATTGCTTTTAAAATGTGTTTTATATCATAGAAATGCTACGTCTAAGTAACAGATTCTCTTTCTGGAAAAGTGGCCCTCTGTTCAGAGACCAAACAAAATGTTACAATGTTACTAGCCTTTTTTTTTGTTTTTCCTCCAGCCTCTAACCGTTTTCTACGCAGAAAAGTGTCGTCTGTTGCTGAGTTCTTTAGGCTTCCTATAAGAATTGGGGTATAAAATTCAATTTTTCCAAATTGAGAGAAAAAGCCTCTATGGCTTGTTTATCCATTTAAGGAGTATTTCTTAAAATATTTGTCTGATTGAGACAGATTAACAAGAAGAGACATGATAAGGTGGCTAAAAGGCTGGCAACAGCATTTTATTGTTTGTGCTACATATTCCTTCAGATAAATAAGGTGCACTTAACAAAAAATTAACACAGAACTTTGCTTTCTGTCTTGAAGTAGTTCTTCAGAATTACTCTTCAGTGCTTCCCAGGGCTTACAGCAGCTTTCTGTGACTCCCAAAAGTGCAGAAGTGGAAAAGTAGTCAATCAGTCACCTTATGCATACAGCTGTCTCCATACTTAAGAATGAATTAGATTTTTCAGTTACTTAGTGTTCTTTCAGTGGAGTTAGTACTTAAGTCTACTTTCCCAGACTTGGACAGTCACAAAGGCCTTTGTGTGTAGATGCAAGAAATGTCCAACTAGCAAATTTGAAATGGAGGAGACAAAATATACTGGAATTGCTTAATCTGTTGGTTGGTTGGTTGGTTATATGTTGTTTGTTTGTTTGTTTCCTAGTTAAGGAACAACTTTTTTAAGTTCCTAAAGTCTGAAGATGTGAGCTTTTAAAGAACTAGAGAGAGGTGTTCTCTTTCAGAGTGAAACACTCTGAGAAACAGCTATCTGTTAAAAGGAGTCTGGGATTTTAGTTCTGCTACAAAATGAAGGCTTTATTGAGATGGGACCTCTAAAAAATGCTCTCATTTCTGTTGTAGTACATACAAAGAGAAAACATAAAAACAAAACTGCTATATTTAAAAGTTACGTTCTAAGGGTTTCAAGCTACAAATACCAAACCCTTAGTGATAATTCTTGGTGAATCAATAATCTATGCGTAGTTATGCAGCCTCATGCCTTATCTATGTGTTACGTTTTTCATGTTTGAAGTTCTTCTAAATTCTCCTTTTGTATGATTTTTCTGAGTTTGTAGTTCTTGAGCTTGAAGTGATCCGATCCAAATGCTTCTGTAATGTTTTACGTTAAATTATAATTCCGACTCTTGGAATAGTGATAGCCTACTCAGAGTTAGGTGCAGGTATGTGGCTGTGCATGAGGCATAAGGGGGATTTTTCCTCAAAGCTTGCACACCAGGCGTCCAAGCCAGCACATTTTTATTGTTATTATATTATTCATATGTCTCATGACTTTTCTGAGAAGTGGGTTGGGTTTGTAAGATTAGTTCTAAGAATTACATAAACATATATCTCCTCCTCCTTGCGCATGCCCTTCTCCTAGTTTTAGTGGTCAATGAGGGTCTTTGGGGATGAAGGAAGGTCATCTTTGTCACGTTGAACTTTTCAACTTTCCTTCTTGTGCATGATCTTAAAACTTTTTGGGCATCTCTTCAAGGTTGCATCTGCTCCAACTGGTGGTTCTTCCTCTTATCATTGCACCAGTCCTTTTTATCTGCCTTAATTAGATACAGTCCCATTCTTTCTAATTGCAGCTTTGTTAAAATTCCTCGTGTAAGCTTAAGTATCCAGGTGAAGGCTAGCTAGAAGTTGTAGTTCAAGCTAATTCTATATTTTAGTTCTAAAATCACAGAAACTATATGTGATATTCAGACTTATAATATGTTAGTAACTTATAACAAATGATCTTTTCTTTCAATTCTACTTTTTCTCTTAATTTCATAATAGTCAGGATCACCACTTTAATGGCTAGAAATAATGACTAGACCTAATCTTTGTTCTTCACTGTCAGTACTGTTCTAAGCAAGTGTCATATCTTTTACTGTCTTGTATTTTTCTCTAAAATATACATTTTCTTCCTCATATTATATAACTGAAAGATTAGATGTTTTGACATAGAGTATTGTAATTAGCACTTACTTGCTTTAATATGCTTTAAAAGATGGAGTTCTAAACAGTCTGTATGTACAACTGAAATTAACTTTAAAAATCAGATTTAGGAGAATTTGCATTTTACAAGATTCTCAGTCTGCATGTTTATGTGATGAAACTATCTTCTTGGCTATTGTATCAACAAAAAGGCAACAATAAATTTCATGTTATTTTAAAAAGTGTAGATACTTAGAAGCTAACTGCAAAAGATCATAGTTTATTTCATAATCTAAGATTTCTGTGTTGCGTACAAAAGCTCTACTGGATGCCTCAATATGTGATTTTTTAGTATATAATCTATTTCTATAACTGATCAATCCTTGCCCCTGTTTTCATGATTTGCCCTTTCAGTAATGCTTCCAAAAGAAGTCCAGGTCTCAAAATCGGTTCAGAAGGTTGAACCAATTAATTTTTTATTTGAAATCAAAATCTGAAGTTGCGTGTCACAAATGGATTGAAATATTGAAAGATGCTTTTTCCTATTTATAAATTCTGACATCATATAACCTCTAAATTTTTATGTATGAGAACATCACTTCTTACCTATTCTTTGTGTTGAACCCTGCAACAGATGATGGGAACTTAAGCATTGGTAAGGTCAGATTTTTTTTTTTTTAATCTCTCCCATGAAAAACCTCTACAACTCTGTAGTGTGATGTGAATAAGCAAGTATGATTTATTCACAAAATATGTAAGATATTATAGGTTTTGTTCACATGTGCAATAACTTTTAGCTCCTGTGGGGGGAAAAAAACTCAACAAACTACTGAGGTGAAGCCTGAATATATTTGGCTATAAATTATAAACACCTTATTACACTGCAGCATTTTCATGTGTTGATAGAATGAACTGTCCTCTATCATTCTGAAAGCTTTTTGTTATCTGAGAAAAAGTATTTTTTGCCCAGCCTTTTAAATTGAATAATGACCTATTCGTCAGTTACGCCAGGTATATAGCCTGAAAGTTATCATGAAACAAGCATGAATTTTGCTATTTCCTTACATTAGTGTTACTGTTATTAACAGGACATGATAATTCTTGTGCAAATTAAAATAATTTGATTGTAGTACACTTATTATACCTCCAAATATGTGTAAGACATTTTTATGCTATTTTAAACAGAAACATGTTTTGATATGCTCAATATTTGAGGCATCTTTGCAAAACGGAAGAATGTGCGTATCTTCATTTTTTTAAACTAAGTAGATTAGGGATGCTATCCTACCAAAAGGTATTTATTTTAAATTACAGATCAATCCTGGAATATTTGCCTTACAAAGAACAAGTGATCGTGTCTGTAAGTAGCGTAATACCAAACCAGGTCTCAAGGCCATTGACACCTTCTGAAACTCTTTTATAGACATTAATGTCATGTTTCTATTTCCATTGATGTCTTAAATCACTTTGGGATAATAGTCATATAAAGCTTCCTAAGGACTGAAGTACTCTTCTAAGCTGCTGAACCTATAGAGAACTCTAGTAAGGTCACTATGCAGGGATCAAAGACTTGCTTGAGTAAGCTGTCTTGAATAATGGAATCTCTGGGTAGGAAAACATCTTTGAGATCAAGTCCAACCATACCTGCCCACTACTAAATCATATCCCTGAGCACTTCATCTATCCATCTTTTAAACACCTCCAGGAGTGGGGACTCAGCCACCTCCCTAGGCAGCCTGTTCCAGTGCTTGATAAACCTTTCCATTAAGTTTTTTCTAATGTCCAGTCTGAATCTGCCTGGCGCAGTTTGAGGCCATTCTCTTTGATCCCATCACTCGGGCAAAGAGAGCTTTCGGGCAACTGTAGACAGTGATGAGGTCTCCCCTCAACCTCCTCTTCTTTAGGGTAAACAATTCCAGTTCCCTATAGGATCATAAAATCCCTAGGCTGGAAAAGACCTTTGAGATCAAAGATTGTGCTGCTGTATTTCCCAGATATACCTTCATGCTTTGTAATGCCTACTCTAAAAAGCAAGCTATTGCTTGTTTACTTTGTTTTCAATGACCGTTTCCAGAAGTTTTCTTGAATGCTGTTTCTCTTCTGGAAAAAACTACTTGTACTGAATTAGAAGTGCAAAATTGGATTTAACCTGTAGTCTCTAAATTTAAGCTGTATCTGTGATTCTTGCTTCATATGTCCAAAACTGTACAATTCTTTTGAGAACTTGAAACAATGAACATATAGCTATTTTTTTTGTTAGGAGTAGGTTTTTTCCCTGTTTAATTTCCACACAGAAAACAAGGCTTAGCTTGATTGGTTCTCCATCCATATGCAGCAAAAAAATGAATTAAGGAAAACTTCTGACACTAAAGAAAAGATGACCACCTCAAATTTAAAATATACCTTTCTTCTGATATTTTACATTTTTTTCATGTGTGCACATGTGCACACATAGCTATTATGTTTATAGTTGCTTAGACCACAATAAATAAATACATGTATGTATTTGCATATCTTTATGCCTATATACATAGTAGATTTTAAATCTTTCTTGCACATTATTGAATATATTTCAAATTCTTTCTTTACAGAATTTAGAAACTGAATTAGCAGAGGCAAGAGAACAAATTGAAGAGTCGCGCAGGATGTGCAGTAACTTGTCATCTCAGGTAGCTGTGAAACAGGAAGAACTCTCCCAAAGGGACTGTGATGTGATCAAAGCTAAGTAAGTATTTCATTATTCCATTACCTTTAAGTCTGAATCTTCTCTGGATTGTTCCACTTACAAAGCAGTATCTTACATTAGAGGTATTTTTGTGAAATGTTTATTTTCATACCATTCTGTTCCACAAGTTGTAAAGCTTTGCAAGTCTACCAGTAGACTGCAGTTTATGTAGACTCTGATCTATTTTGACTCTTAGTATATTAGTATCAGTTTTTGTGTAGGGATGGACTTTGAAAAATACACTTCTGTAATTAGCATTAGGTCAGAGAACTCCACTCAAAAGTATCAAAATACCAATACTGTTAGTGACACAAATGTTTAGTTGGAGAAGCTAAATGCCCTAAACTTGGAAAAGCTTTAAGCCTAACTATAACTTTTTACTCAGGGTCAAATCTAACAAGTCAGCAAAAGTCTACATAGGTCTGTACTAAAGGTTAAAGTGTAGTGATTTAGACTTTATCCTAGGTCTCTCACACCATTTCTTTATACAGTATCTGTAATATTAGTGCTTCATTATTTGAGTCATGGAAAAGAAATGGAGGATGAAATGACATACGAGTTGAGTAGACTACTGAATTCATAAAAATTAAGGAAATAGCAGAAGGCAGTTGGTAATTTTAAGTGGATTGTCAGCAAGTTGTCCGTTTTACACTTCTTAGTTCGAGGCATGCACAGTGTTTATCACTTCTGTTTTTGAAAAGTCAAATTCCCTTCAATATTACCTCAAACTGCTGTTATCACAGAATCACAGTGATTCTGTAATTCTGTGAAATTCCCTTCAATATTACCTCAAACTGCTGTTATGCCTGGAGAGCTACAGTTAGGAGGCAGAGATAGATCATTGGTATGGACACTCCTCTGCTTTCCAAGCAGAAATAATTTTACTCTAGGGAGTCAGTATCTAAGTCTTTTTGGAAAGAAACAGAAATATGATTTTTTTTTTTTTTTTTTTTTATGCTTCTGACCTAGATTGTTCTCATAGTATTTGTTGAAATCTTTGCAGGGAAAAGATTTTTATATTTATAAGGTGTAATGGTTTGATTTTCAAAAATCAAAAAAGTAGGCAAGTTTAATGCAGAATTGTATCAAAAAAGGCAATGACTAGAGTTCGTGAAATTCATTGAAAGACTATTAGGCTTTATTATCTTCTGAGATGATTCTCAGAAATATATATAAAGTGAGAGGACTAGGGGTTTCTTCCTAGGCCAGGATTTTGGAACCATGTTGCCTTCATAATTGAAGCACTTGGTCATTCCTTTTTTTTGAAATTATATTTTTTCAATTATCCATATTTAAAACTTAGTATTTTCACATTGAATGCTCTGTTTTCATTTAATGCTGGCAGAAAACTGTTTGACATATAGTGTGGAAAAATGCCCTATCTCCCTCACTGTCTCTAGTTTTCCATTATCAATTTCAAACTTTCTGGAGCTGAAAAGGACAATCTGATTTGCAATTTTCACTGTTCTCCTCACGGCTCTCTTTGTCTCCCAGTCTGCCTACCTTGACCGCTCTCCCCTTTTTTGAAAACAGACTAGGAGCACAGTTGTAATTATTGGAAATGCGCTCTGGAGAAAGAAAGGAAGGACACTAACTTCCTTCATTTGGTGTCATGTTTTGTATGCAGTAAGTGCAGATCCAGAAAAGTAATCTTACAGCTGACAGTTTGGAAATACTGTCTGCAATTTTTACAATAGATTTTAAAATTAATTTTAAAAGAAAGACTGTGTGCAAACTAATGTGGCCCTCTTCCTTGGGCAAGCATAACTCCTTGATCTGTTCTGCCTATCTGTCAGTTTGTTTGCAGGAGTTTTTCCATGTAAAACTATGTCTGTAGACCTTAAGAGAACTGTTTTCTTTAAGGGGCAGTTTTTTCCCAGCAAATTAACAGGGACAAACATTTTTAAGGAAGTAATCCTAATAGAGTAGCAGGTGCTTTTGTAACATCCAGTGTCAGTAAATGTCATATGCTTCTGAGATGTGAAATGTAAATTTTCTAAGACCAGTGAAGATACAATATTTGCAGGATCCATCCTGCACAGCAGACATCTTCAGGTAGCCACCACCTTATTTTGCTGGCTTTATTCTTGCAAAGACTCTTGATTTCCCTGGGTTTAATTTCAAACTTCTGAAGCAGATGTGAAAAGCATTTCCTTGTCACATTTTTTATGTTTACATTCAGTACCGATTTCTAGATATATTTAAAGTGCCTGGTAGCCTTGCCATTTTCATGTTCTTGAAGAATGTTAAATGTTTCTATTTGTTTCCAAAACTAAACTCTAGTGCAACTTTGCAATTTTTGTTTTAAAACTATGCTAAATATCAGGATTTAGAATTTTGTCTTTACCGCTGAGCTCTTAGTGGTCTTTGTCATACTGGGTCAGACCTCTGCTGGAACTCCAGGCATCAAACTGGAGAGGTTTTTTTCCTGTCATATGAATGCAAGAAATAGTAAACTGCAAATATAGTAAAGTCTATTAGAACATCTTTTTCCTACGTCTGGCAGGACTTCATTCCTTTGGTTAATTTCTGGTCTGATCATTTTGCAACCACTTATTTTGTAACAATATTGCATTGGGAGATGGCTGTCCCTTCCCCCTGCTCTTGCTGTTTACCTCCATGCTGCAAATTACAAGGCAGTCTGATTTCTCCTCAGCCCTTATTTTGCTGCTCTGGGATTTTCAGTTTATTCTTTGCTGTGTGCTGTAAACCATTTCACAGTATCTACACTGTTCCCTTGAGATATCATAATTCTTAGTGCCTGTCACTGTGTTGTATTTCCAAACTACAGGTAATAGAATCTAGAGATTTCCTGAATTACTCCAAACCCTTTTATATTCCCTTGGTAACAGGTGTAGCTGAGGTACTAAATCCCAGCATATTCACCAAAGCTGGTGATGAAGCAAAGCCCACAACATCACCTGAAGTGGTGGGTGTGGTAATCATTAATGCTATTTGCAGCACAGTTGTATAGCTTCTGGGGGGACAGTAGCTGCTCATCTCATTTACATCTCTGAGAAGCCACAGTTTACTCTTAAGCTGTTGGTATTGCTCAGGATGTAAAGGTTTTATTTATTGTCCTCTAAAGACACGGGGAAACTTCAGTCACACTCTAGTCAGACATGAGCACTAGAGCTATCTCTACACTAAACCTTAAATAGTGTTATTTCCTTGTGACTTGAAGAGTGCAGTTCACTTTCTCTTAATTTCTTGGTTTCCCATTGTATTAGACTAGAGGAATTAGCAAAGAGACAAAGAAGTGTGTTCTTTTTTTCCTCAGTAATATCTGATGACTCCAGTGTTAAATGGAGCTAAATAATCTAAGTATTGTGGTGTATTTGTCTATGGGGAAAGTGGGAGTGAGGGATAAAAGATAGACCTAGTATTTTGGTGCCTATCTGAGAGAATATTGGTTTTTTTTTCAATTAGTGTTGCTAATGGTGACTCTTCTTATATTTGTGTTTGTATAGATTATATAGAAACATTTTATCAGTACGTGCTTATACTTACATGCTCACCCAAGAGCATAATTTTATTTAGGACTTGACATCCTTATCCTGCTGCAGCAACAGGCAGGTGTCTCTCTTTCAGAGTGCTTAGTAGTTTGCATATTTAGGTAAGCATATTCATAGATATTTTAATTAGAAATTTATTATTGTCTTGTCACTGGTTTTCTGGTTATTATGAGGTTGGCTTTATACACTCTTTTTGAGCATGCTGCAAGCAAGTTAGTGACAGAGTCACACAGAGTGGCTGAGGCTGGCAGGCACCTCTGAAGATTGTGTCCTCCCTCTGCTGCAGTATTATCAGCTACAGCAGGCTATGCAGGATGGTGTCCAGCTGAGTTTGAGTACAGCCAAGAATGCAAATTCTGCTGCCTTTCTAAGTAGTCTTTTCCAATGTGCGACCACTCTTAAAGCATAAAAACTTTCTTCTTATGTTTAACTGTCATTTCACATGTTTTTTATTTGCCTCTTCTCCTATGACTGGGCACCATTGAGAAAAGTCTGTCTGCATTGTCTTTATAGACTCTCACGAGGTGTTTATACATGTCCCATTGAGCTTTGCATTTGCCAGTCTGAATAGTCCCAGCTTTCGCAGCCTATGTACAGCAGATGCGCTAATCCCTTCACCATCTTTGTGGTCTGTCACTGGACTTATTTCAGTATCTTAATGTCTCTCTTGTACTGTGGACCCTAGAACTGGAGACAACATGAAGATGTGCCTTACCACTTCTGAACAGAGGGGAAGTGGGGACCACCACCACACCTCCCCTGACAACAGTCGTCTTAGTGTAGCTCAGGAGTCATTGGCCTTTGCCACAAGGGCACATTACTGGCTTATGGGCTCATGGTCAACCTAGTGTCCATCAGGATCCTCAGAGCATTTTTTGTCAAGCTGCTTTCCAACTGGTCAGCTCCCAGCCTTCGTTGAACTTCATGAGGTTCCTGCCAACCCATTTGCCTAGCCTGTCAAGGTCCCTCTGAATGGCAATACAAACATCTTGTGAAACAATCACTGCACCCAGTTTTGTGTCATCAGCAGACCTGCTATGGTGTGCTCTGCTCCCGTTGTCTGGGTCATTACTGAAAATGTTAAGAAGTGTTAACCCTGATGTTAGTGCTTAATGATGCTCCACTACTGCCTGGCCTTCAACTGAACTATGTGCCACTGATCATGACTATGTAAGCCTGGTAGTTTAGCCAGGTTCAAGTCCACCTTACTGTCTGCTTACCTAGTCTTAATGTCTTCCTGTCTATGAACAGTTTGTGGGAGACAGTGTCAAAAGCCTTGCTACAGTCAAGATAAACAACATCCACTGCTCTCCTCTCATCAGTTAGCTAGTCATTTATTCAGAAAAGGCTGTCAGATCAGTAAAGTATTATTTCCCATCTGCAAATTCATGATGACTACTTTCAACAATCTTTTTGTCCTTCATATGGTCTATCACCTTCCCAGGGATTGAGGTGAGGCTGACTGCTTTTGTTTCCCACATCTTGCTTCTTGAACACAGGAGTGACATGCTTTCTTTCAGGAACCTTCCCTGATAGTGATGAACTTTAAAACATCATTAAACTTTCAGCACACATAGGTGTATCACATCAGATCCCATAGACATGTGTTTATACAGTTTGTTTAAATGTTCTCTGATCTGATCCTTCTTCACTAAGACCTGGGGCTGCTGAAGGCAAGTGTTACCTTTCAGGGACAGAACTGAATAAGGCATTGAGTGTTTCCACCTTTTTTATGGCCCTTGCTACCAGAGCTGACACTGTTTTCAACAGCAAGCCCACTTTATCCCTTGTTTGCATTTTGCTGCTGATGCTACAGAAGCCTCTTGTTGCCTTTTATGTCCCTCAGCATGTTCAAGTCCACACAGATTTTGGTGTTCCTAATCCTATGCCTGCATGCTTAGGTAATGTCTTTAAATTCCTCTTGATCTCTTGTTCCAGCTTCATCATCTTGTATCCTTCTTTTTACACTGAGTTTAGTTAGGAGAGGTCCTTCTTCATCCATGCATCCTGCTTCTACCTTTGCCTCACTTCTTGCTTGCTGGAAATGAACCGTTGTTGGTCTTGGATGAGGTAATGGACCCTTCTTCTCTCCAGGCTGAAATGCTGGACTCTTCCAAGCAGATGCCTGAAAATGCCAGTCTCCCTTCCTGAAATCCAGGGTTCTGATCCTGCTTTTTGCCTTTCTCCCTACTCACCTTTCTTCCTTGAGGCGATTCTCTCTGAACTGAGTATTATTCACCACAACATCTTTCCTGTCTTGCCTTTTCCTGTTCCCTTTGCTTGCCAGCTCAGACCATAGCTCCCTCACATTCTACTTGGACAACGTCTCTGTCCTCTGCCATTCCTAGTTTAAAGCTTGCCTTACAAAGTTGGCCTGTCTGTTATCAAAGGTGCTTCATTCTGCAAATTTACTCTATTGCACCATTGATGCTAAATAATTTCTGGTAAGGTTGCATATAATTTCCTCCTTCCAATGTGAAAATAAAATTAAATGTTCCCTTTGTAGATCTACAATGTAAAAATAGTACCTTGTTCCCTAAAGAGGATAAAAGTAGCAGTAACGTAGGAGTGCCAGTTAAATACAGCAGCTGTATATTTCTGTGACTCAATTTTTCAGATTGCAGTTTTTCAGACATTGGATTTTTAAAATGTAGTGTAATGGAACCATGACTGAATTTCCTTATATTTAAAAACCCTTGAATTTAACATGAAACATATTCTGACTGTTGGGTTCTTGGGTGACTACAAGGTTTAGCTTCCCATTCCCATGGGCTCCCCTTTAGGGTATAACTTAAAGCCTGATAAAGTCAGTGACAAAGATTCCCATTTACCTTAATACACTTTGTGATCAGACCATTAGAGAACAAACAATACTGCATTCTCAGATGACAGACAAAGATAACTGCATTGATGCCTGTGTACAAGAGCAGCAATCTAGTAGAGTGATCTTGGCAACACTTACCACCAATATTTCTAGCACTATCTGGGGATTCAATGTTATCCCATGTTTTCTTTCCTTCCACAAGAAAATGATGAATTCATTGGAGAATCTGTGCAAAATTAATATAATTTGTGTTGTAAATGCGATGCAAAGTTGGGTCATTTTCTGGTATTTACTCACAGTCAGGGAAATGAAAGAACTACTTGTTTGGAAGCCTGTTGTACAGGATGTCAGTAAGTACTACTATATTATTGCATTATTTCTGCTGCTGTGCCTGTGAGCAGAATTAAATTAGTTCATATGAAGTGTGTACTGCAGTTGTACTTCGATTATGTCACGTAAGGAGCCCTTAATGCACCTCTGCTACTGTTGATTTTGAGGAGCTATTATACTTCGCATCTCATTGAGAACAGTAGGACTTAAATACTGTTAAGTAAGCATGTCTCTAAGTGTTCTCCTATATCGACCTATTAACAGACTTTTTGAAACAGTGCTTTTTTAATAACACTGGGCTGTCAGACTTGTCTGTTTTGATACATTTCAATTTTTCTATAATTATTCAGATGTTGTACCTTTAGTGAATAGTCAACATGTTGAGTAGTGGCATAGGCCTTAAGAAAATTTTTTGGGAAGTTCCCTTAAAATGGTTTCTTTGTCATTGTGCATTTTCTCAATGTATTGGGTTTACATGCCGAGGTTTTGGTAGCAGAACTGCTACAGGGTTGCTGTCTGTGAGAAGATTACAGAAGCTTGCCCTGTGTCCAATAAAGACAATGCCACCAGCTCCAAGACAGACCTGCTGCTGACCAAAGTTGACTCTGTCAGCAATGGTAGTAGTGCCTCTGCAATAGCATATTTAAGAAGGGGAAAAAACCACACTGTTCAATAGCAATTGCATTCAGAGATTAATAAGAATATGAAACAGCCCTGCAGATGCCAAGGTCAGTGAAGAAGGAGGGGGAGGTGCTCCGGGCGCTGGAGCAGAGGTTCCTCTGCAGACCATCGTGTAGATCATAGTGAGGTAGGCTGTCGTCCTGCAGCCATGGAGGTCTGCATGGGAGCAGATACCCACCTGCAGCCTGTGGAGGACCCATGCCAGAGGAGGTGAATGCCTAAAAAAGGCTGTGATGCCATGGTTAGCCTGAACTGGAGCAAGCTCCTGGCATGACCTGTGGACCCATGGGAGACAGGAGCCCATGCTGGAGCAGATTTGCTAGCAGGACTTGTGACACCGTGGGGTACTTGTGCTGGAGCAGTCTATATCTGAAGGACTGTACCCTATGGAAAAGACCTATGCTGAGAAGTTTTTGAAGATATGTCTACCGTGTCTATGACTCCATGCTGCAATGGGGATAATGTGAGGAGTACTTACCTTAAGGAGGGAAGTGTGGCAGAAACAGTGTCATAAACTGACCATGGCCCCCATCACCCCTCTTGCTACACCGCTGAGATGGAGGAGGTAGAGAACTCAGAGGTAAAATTAAGCCCAAGAAGAAGGGAGGGGTGGGAGGAAGATTTTTTCCTCATTATCCTACTCTGATCTGATTGGTAATAAATTAAACTAATTTCAACAAGTCAAGACTGTTTTGCCTGTAATGGTAATTGCTGAGTGATTTCCCTGTCCTTGTCTTGACCCATGACTCTTTCATTATAGTCTCTCTCCTCTGTCCTGCTGAGGAGTGGGGGCAGTGATAGTGCAGTTTTGGTGGCATCTAACCATGGTCAAGCAGTCACATTCAGAAAACACAGCGAAGTTGATATTGTTGCTTACCTTTTATAATATAATCTTTGACTGGATGTCTCCAGCGGTTCTTATAAAAACAGAATAATAGCCTTTGTCACTAATAATAATTTTAGGCAGTGAGAAGTGTGTCATGTGTATTAGAGGTCACCAAGAAAATATTTTGTGGAAGTAAGAAAGAAAGTTAGAGGAATAAACTTATATATCAGTGTCTTGAATACTAGTGTGAAATGTGCTTATGAATTGAACAGGGAATTAAGCAGAAAATACATTAAAATGGTTTAATGGAGTCATCTGAACTTTAAACCTGCATTGCAGAAAATATTCCAAGTTTTTAATCATTGTTTTAAGGAATAAGAGTTACTTATCTGTGTTTCTGTATTCATTTCAACCTTTATTTATAAAACCTATCAACAATACAGTGACATTCTCAAGTGGACTGATTATACTATACCTATCCTGTGGCTGCACTACAACACTGTTCCTATTATTCTGTTTATAGAACTTTTATTGTAATGTCATATAATACACATCAGTGTAAGTTAAGAAAAGACTTTTCTCTTTTTTTGGATGGTTCTAGTTAAAAAAATATATTAAACTTACTTTACAGTATGTGTTCTAAATATTTTATATTTTGACACTACTAAAGAGTTAACTGAATATTGATTAGAAAGTGTTGATGCAGTAGTGAAAATCCATTTGTTTTAGAGCAGTTAGAGCATTAGTGAGAAATTGAAAGGCATGCCATTTTGAAACTTAACTGCTTTGTAGATTATTCACAAAAGTATGTGATAAATATTTTATATGTAACTTCTAGTGTTTATAAGGCAATTGACAGAAAAATAAATGAAAATACAAAGCTAATTATCTACAATAAAATTATTTGAACACAATTGTTTAGTGGAGGTCATTGTTATTCTACTTCTTAATTTCTCTTTATTGCTTGCTTTGCACAGGAAGGATTTACAGGAGCTGCAGAATCTTTACAGACAAAACATTGAACATACAGCACAGCAGGATGAAGTGATAAAGCACCTTCAGGGTCTTAATGCTGCTGCACAAAAAGTACTGAAAGACCAAGAAGATGCTCGCACAGCTGAAACAACATTTCAAAAAGTATGTCATTCTGCCTTATGATTACAGGGTTCATTTTAATATTCATCTATACAACATCAATGGACAAGAGTAATCAAAGCACTGAGTGGCACTGCATCCTTTACTGTTACCTAAATGTGACTGACATACTAGCAGATTTTGTTTGCCTTGTTACATCCTAGCATATGTGGCCTCTTGCTTACAGTGAATTGATGAGCCTTAAATTTAAGATTTAGTTGCATCTGAAGAAATTTAGAAGAATTAATTCCTTTCACTTGAAAATACTGTATTTATGTGAATCTCAAACAGTTTTACAGGCTTAAGATACAAGAAACCATCTCTATCAAAATTAACTGGAAAAATTGTGCTATAGTAGCTTTTAAAACGGATAGCTAATTCCAAAATTTTGAACTATATATGCATTTACAGAACAGATTCATAATTTTGCTGAATGCCAGGAAAAGCAGTAACTCTGAAGACTTCTCTTGTGTGCACTACTCAGACCTTCTCCTTTTGAGTGTAACAAATGGTAAAGATTTGTGTTTCAGTCTGTAATAAATACAAAAGATATATTTCCTTCCTCTTTAGAAACATTCGGAAGGAAGAAGACAAGGTACTTTGACATACCTTCTACCAGTCTTACAACGATTTTCTCAAGTTGTGTACTGTCAGTGCTTTCTCAAAAAAAAAAAAGGTGTTTCCCTTTATCATCTTACTTAAGACTATGCAGTTTGATGAAATAGCGAAGCTGAGCCTAAGTCAAGCCAGAGTCAGTACTGGGTTTCTAAAGATGTGTTTGGTTAACATTTTATAGCACATAGTGCACAGCACATTCTTATGTACTCAACTTGGCACAAGTTTATCATTGACTGCAGTGCTGATAGACATTAAGTCTTCCATTTACTATAATACTAGCACAACCAAGCTACAGATAGACATTCTAGTTCTACAACATATGAAATAAAATAAAACAGGATTTTCATGAAATTGTTTTAAATAAAATTCACTTTATGTAGCATAATAGTGATTTTACCAGTATTACTTTTTTTCAAATTGGCAGAGAGTTTCACTTTTCCAACAAAAATAATTTTGCTATTATAAATTACTTGTGTATTATGAAAAATTGATGGGTATACTTTGATAGCTACAGCTTCTGAACAGACTTGGCTCAAAATTCAGGGTTGCTTCAGAAAGCTGATTCACAGGTCTTGGTATGTTCTAACAGGACTTCTTACCTGCACATGCAGAAAGAGCAAGAATAGTCTAACTTTGAAGATTAGTCCTATTTCTTTTTTTATTACTGCCAAGTACTTAAGCTCACAAGTGACCTTAAAGTTCGCTTGTTTGGAGGTGCTGACTCCAGTATTTTGCCAGCATGGAGAAGTAAGGTTTGCCTCTTCAACCAGCAAAAACTGACGCAAATATTTTGACAAATATCTATTGTGAAAGTTATGATGTATCTTTCTGTAAGTAGATATATATATATAAAAAGGGTACCTTGAAAGAAATCTGTTCTTTTTGACTTCTATAAAAATGTTTAAAAAAAAAATGTAAAAGAAAAAAATTAAGTTCCCTAACCCAGAGTGGAATAGGTAGTGAACACATAGAGAATAGTTGAGAGAACTTAGGAGGGGAAAAAGAGTTCCTGTTCTATACTTCTGATTAGAAGAACTGTGTAAGGTAGCAAACTGTAATTACTTCAGAGTGACATGCATTTTCCAGATTACGAGATACATAGTCCTACTGAAGTCACAGCAGTCGCTTAGAAAACTCAGCATCTATGAAAATAGTACAAATGCCTAATGTTTCCCCCTTCAATCAGAAAGGCAGACTATTGCAGACAAACCTGCACTCTGTTTGTTTTCCATGTATTATTAATATGCAGGCTGCAACAGCTAGATAAGGATGCATCAGCTGTTCCATAGACTTGTTCACAAAGGAATATTTTCTTACTGCTCCAAATGGCATTGAGCCTATCAGTCTGTCCATCCTATGATATATTGTCCCTTACAGCAAGATCAATGACCTCTCTATTAGTGGTCAGATAGGCAGTATGTGCTATAGCTCACACATTACGGTTGGCTCACGTATTCCAAGTTCATGTAAACTGTCTACCAGTAGGAAAAACTGCTCTTTCTCCTGATGGTAATGTGTAGTACAAAACAGCGGACTGAATAAAAGGAAAAACATTTCTAATCAACCCGATCAAGGTCATGAACTTGCACTGGATTATGTGTAAATCCATTGAGGACCACAAATTCTCTTCCAAGTCAGACTGTAGTGGGCAGCATACACATCTGTAATCTGTTTTGCAAAGTTGCATTGGCTTGACATGCTGTTGCTATTTTTTTTTTCTTTAAGTACAAATTTTAAAGATGCTGTGTTCTATAACTCCTTTACATTCGAGCATTTATGGAAACAAATTGGTACCTATTTCATATTGCAGCTGTAGTTCTCGTTCTCAAGGATAGGGAATATTTTTCTAAAATGTATAGCATCTGTTTTAGTGGTCTCAAATGCTCTGGGGACTTCATTCCTGTGCTGGATTTAATGAGACTCAATAGATTTGTCCTCACCAACAATTTCAAGGTGGAGAGGCTTCAATCAATACTAGAGATAATAAGACAAGAAGACATTCCGAACTCCTTAGCCAGCTTATCACAGTTTTCTGAAATTTATAATTTAGGGCCTTTGTTTTTATAATGCAGTACTTTCCCTTGATCTGATGTAGCCTTTAGGTTCCTTGATAATTATACTGATTAAAAATATCTTACTGGAGGGCCTTTTAAGTGAAGTGGAAATACCATTATTTGTCATTAAATGGGAAATCTTAGTTCAAGGTCTGGTACTTGGCTCCTGGAACAAAAACTAGAGAATCCTGTGGATAGTGGTAAGTACACGTATGTGATTAAGAAAAGCATTGCTTAATTGTTAGGTTTTTGACATAATTAGAAAACATGGTAAGAATTTTTAATTACAAAGCATTGCAGAAGTCTTCATCAAGTACTCCTGAAAAGAGATTAAAAAAGGATAGCATCAGCTACATTCTGGATATTGCCTGCAGTTGCCTTTGCTAGTCCTTCTCATGATGTCAACATATGGACATAGTTGGCTTTCCTTCAAGGCTGACAAATTGTATTCAGAATGTCAAGGTATTGGCTTTGCCATCATAAGGTTAAATTTTACCTCTTCCAGTCTTTATTGCAATTGCAACAGCCTTTATGGATAGTTTAAAATAATATAAATGTGTTTATTTTTATGTAAGCAGCATTAAATTAGCAAAATAAAAGCTAAAAACATACAGATGACTAAACACTGTATGAGGGAGTACATAGAGATTCTCCCTCAAATGGAAATGAAAAACATAAGTTCTTTCATACTTGTTAAGAGCTGAGAGAAAATATTTATGCAGTCAAATATGCTGAAGTCCACATCAGTAATAAGCGAATAATTGTTTTTTTCAGTCCACTTTGTCTGTGAAGGCTGTAAGAAACTCAGATCTTTAAAAACTATCTCACACTTCAGTTCAAATTTTGATACTGTTTTCTGTTGTTGGGAACTGTGTTAATTAATTAGTCTATTTATTTCTGGTATACCAAACACCAGAACACTTGATTAGCTACCATCAAGTAGATTTTGGCATCAGATGTGCTCCTAGGTTAAAGTTAAAGAAACCCTGTGTAGACTTTGATTCTCTCTGGATGATGTTAAACTCTGCACTCACAGGGAACAATTTCATGCTTGAAAAACCCTGTACTGATATTGCTAGTGCGCTGTAGTTCTTATGTGTAATGGTGTAGATTGGTATCTGTAGAATGCTTAAGTATTTGGAAAAAAAAGTAAATTATCTGCAATTCTAAATCTGTCACCAATGTTTGCAAACCATTGTCTCCAGTTCCTAGTAGATGCAGAGGGAACAACAGTAACAGGGGACGAAGACAAGGCTGAAGTACTCAATGCCTACTTTGCCTCAGTCTTTAACAGTAAGGAAAATTGTCCCCTCTGTGCACAACCCCAGGGGTTGTAAGAGAAGTATGAGGTTCCCACGGTCCAAGAGGAGGTGGTTAGAGACTTGCTTGCCCAGCTAGACGCCCACAAGTCTATGGGGCCGGATGGAGTCCACCCAAGAGTTTTGAGGGAACTGGCGGATGTGCTGGCCCAACCCCTTTCCATCATCTTCCAACAGTCCTGGATGACTGGGGAGGTTCCACTGGACTGGAGGCTGGCTGATGTCGTACCCATCTACAAGAAGGGGCACAGGGAGGATCCAGGGAACTACAGGCTTGTCAGTCTGACCTTGGTACCGAGGAAAGTCATGGAGCGGGTGATCTTGAGTGCGATCATGAAGCACTTGCAAGAGAATCGGGCAATCAGGCCCAGTCAACACGGGTTCGTGAAAGGCAGGTCTTGCCAGACTAATCTGATCACCTTCTATGACCGAGTGACTAGACTCTTGGACAAGGGAAAGGCTGTGGATGTGGTCTTCCTGGACTTTAGTAAAGCCTTTGATACAGTTTCTCACAGCATTCTGCTTCAGAAACTGTCGGCCTCTGGCCTGGATGGGCGCACACTCTCCTGGGTGAAAAACTGGTTGAATGACCGGGCCCAGAGACTGGTGGTAAACGGAGTTAAATCCAGCTGGAGGCCAGTGACAAGTGGGGTTCCCCAGGGCTCAGTGCTGGGTCCAGTCCTGTTTAATGTCTTTATCAATGACCTGGATGAAGGCATTGAGTGCACCCTTAGCAAATTTGCAGATGACACCAAGCTGGGTGGAAGTGTGGATCTGCTGGAGGGTCGGGAGGCTCTGCAAAGGGATCTGAACAGGCTGGACCGCTGGGCTGAGACCAACGGCATGAGGTTTAACAAGGCCAAATGCCGGGTCCTGCACTTGGGGCACAACAACCCTAATCAGAGGTACAGACTAGGAGAAGCCTGGCTGGAAAGCTGCCAGGAGGAGAAGGACCTGGGGGTGTTGGATGACAGCCGACTGAACATGAGCCAGTAGTGTGCCCAAGTGGCCAAGGAGGCCAATGGCATCTTGGCTTGTATCAGAAACAGCGTGACCAGCAGGTCCAGGGAGGTTATTCTCCCTCTGTACTAGGCACTGGTGAGACTGCACCTTGAGTACTGTGTTCAGTTCTGGGCTCCTCACCACAAGAGGGATGTTGAGGCTCTGGAGCGAGTGCAGAGAAGAGCAACAAAGCTGGTGATGGGGCTGGAGAACAAATCTTACGAGGAACGACTGAGAGAGCTGGGGTTGTTTTAGCCTGGAGAAGAGGAGGCTGAGGGGAGACCTTATTACTCTCTACAACTACCTGAAGGGAGGTTGTGGAGAGGAGTGTGCTGGCCTCTTCTCCCAAGTGCCAGGGGACAGGACGAGAGGGAATGGCCTCAAGCTCCGCCAGGGGAGATTTAGGCTTGAGATAAGGAAAAAAATTTTTCACGGAAAGGGTGGTTAGGCATTGGAACAGTCTGCCCAGGGAGGTGGTTGAGTCACCTTCCCTGGAAGTGTTTAAGGTTAGGGTGGATGAGGTACTTAGGGGCATGGCTTAGGGATTGGTGGGAATGGTTAGACTCGATGATCTCTTCCAACCTGGTTATTCTGTGATTCTGTGTGAATGTTTCTGAAAATGGTAATACATTTTTTATGAGGGCTGTAGTTGAAAGAAATTGTGTAAACTGGTGAGACAGTGCAAGAGGAGTTATACACCAAGAAAGAAAAATCTTAAGATTAAACTTACTCAAGTATGTTTTTTAGTAATGCCAAACGTCATCTGAATTTGAATTATAGGATTTAAATATGTCTGAGTTTTGTGTATAATCAGATTGGTCTCACAATGGAGTATTTTAAATAATATAATTTGCAATTTGAATTATTAATGTTTTTCTGTATTAACTCTAACATGTGTTTTTCACAAGGCTGTTGAATCCAAATAGGATATGGTAGCATTTCATAGACAAATTGTTAGTGAGTAAACAGTCTTTCTGAGAGAAAAGTATCAAAACTGTTATATATTCAAAAATCAGTTTGCAAACTCCACCATTAGATTGCCATATCAACAAAAAGAATTGCATGAAAGTGATTAGATTGTTGAACCCTGGCAGACTGTGTTGGAGGGGACAAGGCAGTAATCAGTCAAGAAATAGGAAATAGTGGATTCATTGCAGTAACAGACTTGTCAGTTTGCATTTTTGCAGTAACAAGACTAATCAAATGACTGAAATCACCTTTTCTTTCATGATCTGTTAATATGGAGAAAGTATATTGCTAAAGTTATCCATTTTACACAGTTTCCAAAGCAACCATAATATTTACAATTATCTGGTACTATAAAGTAAAGGAAAAACGCGTCATCTTTTTAGCTTATACTCTTTTTAGCTCTTGTTTGAACATTGTCTGATGTTATTTACATCCTTTGTGTACTTCCTTTTGGGTTTTGTCTTAACCTCTCACTTGTGTCTTGTATCACAGGTAAGCTTTATGGTCTTGCATCTTAAAAAATTACTCCACTTCTGCTTTCCTGTTTTGAAATTAAATGCCATGAATATGCTGTATGTACTCTGTCTGGAGTGCCAACTGAGTTTCACGCTTGAGCTTCTCCCTAGAGCTTGGGAACCAAGAGTGGGAGGGAAGAAACAAAAGAGGTGGTTACAAAACATGCTCTAACCTGTCAGTGAGACAAGGCTCAGTTCAATCGCTTCACTCAGTACGACTGGATGCATGTTGAAATATGGATGTTCCCTTACCCTCAGCTGGAAAATGTCGAAGTGCAAGAGAGAAGAGTTACTTAATATCAGGGCAATGCAGTAGACCACCGTGCTCTGTCTGTGAATCTGTCTGAGGTGGCTTTTTTCCAAGTACCAAATTTCATTAAATGTATAAAGAATTATTTTAAATGCAAGCTCTGACGCAAAAAATCGTGAGACTATGCGAGTAACTCCTTTTATTTGACAAATTAAGAAAATCAACTGTGGTCACTTTGAGATTGTTTCCTTCTGAGTTGACACACAGCTGCATGCAATGCTACCAATGTTCAGAGTAGTTCTGTAAATTATTTTCTGAAAGGCTGTAGAGAATCTGTTTTCATTTTCATGTTCAGATCTTCTACTGACAAAAAGTGGTTCCTTTGAGCACCAGCTTGATCTTTTTGAAGAGGTAGAAACCATTGGGAGCTTTGGTGAACAGGGGTGGTGCTCACGCACAGTGATGTTTTTATGTAAAAACTGTTTCACAGCTAAGTGCATTGTCTTGAGGTTAAGTAACTGATCTCTCTTGCACACCGACTTTTTCCAGCCATGGGTAAGAAAACATCCTTATTTCAGAATGTATCCACTGGTACTGAGTGAAGCAGTCAAGCTGAGCCTTCTCTCATGGTGACAGTTTAGAACATGTTCTGTAACCATTTCTTTATCTCTCCCCTTGTGCTCTTTGTTCCTGATCTATAGTTAGTCTCTATTTTTTTGTGTGTGTTGGATCTTGTGCTCTTGTGCTGGTTCTGAGATAAATAATTTTCAATATTTTTGTCTGTCTTTTGGATTTTCTACTCAGTGTTCCATCATCTAGTCTTATGATCTCCATTTTATGGCTTGTCTCTTAGACTAGACTTTGCGTACCTTTATTAACAGTAAACCTGTTTCACCATGTGGTACAATTCTGTATATTCTGGAAAACGCTTATTGTAGTGTGGTTAAACATGGTGCCTCTTCTACTACATGGTGAGAATTGAGCAAAATACATCAAAACAATACCATATAAACATTAAGGATGTATTTAACCCACAAAACAGTGCATGGTGATAAATTACAAGATAGGGAGCCAAATGGAAATTTGGAAGAAGTTCTAGGTATCTGTTGACATTTGATAAAACTATTTCTTTTCATACAGATAATTTTAATTTTGAGATTTCCTGATGTTGAACACTCCCTGAAAAATAAAAAAAAAAAAACCCTGAGTTCCATAAAATAGTACATTGTTGTTATTTAAAAAAACCCAAAAAACATCAACCTCAGTGTAAAAGGATGAATAGTGTGCATGTGTTTTTTACACATAGCTTTTCGCTGTTTTAAAGCTTGCAATGTAAGTGTTTTGTTGTTGCTGTTTTCAAAGTGAGGAAGGTTGGAAAAGTTTATGCAAGGGAAAGGACATGCTATTTGTCTTGTCCTAACAAATGCTGACTACCAAAAATACCCTTTACCTACATTAGGGGATGTGGCTGTCAGCTAGGAAAAAGCATCATATTTTTGATGTTCTCCATTCATCTTACTAGGGTGTTACCTTTCAGATACTATAATTACAACCACTTAAGTGCTGCTAGTCATAAACCCAGCAAACTGTCATACCAGTATGATCTAGCTAATGAGCTTATATATTTATAACTGGAAGTAACTGTGTCTTGATGTTCCATTTTTTGTAAGGACATTTTCTAAAAATGCATAGTTTTGATAAATGGGATGTTTATTCTCCTGTGATATACTTACTGATTTTCTTAAGAAACTGGCTAAATCTTGAAGTTGCATTTTAGAGATGTTATAACCTTCCTTAAATCTTAGAATCATAGAATAGTTTGGGTTGGAAGGGACCTTAAAGATCATCTAGTTCCAACCCCTCTTGCATGAGTAGGGACACCTCCCACTAGACAGGGCTGCTCAAGGCCCCATCCAACCTGGCCTTGAACAACTCCACAAATGGGGCATTCACAACTTCTCTGCACAACCTGAGCTAGTGCCTCTCCACCCTCACAGCTTAAAACCATTATCTCTCATCTTATCACAATACTCTCTGATAAAGAGTATCTCCCCATCTTTCATGCAGGCCTTTAAGTACTGGAAGGCTGCTGTTAGGTCTCCCAAAAGCCTTCTCTTCTGTAGGCTGAAAAGCCCAGCTCTCTCAGGCTGTCCTCATATGGGAGGTGCTTCAGCCCTCTGATAATCTTCGTGGCCTTCCTCTGGAGTGGCTCTAACAGATCCATATCCTTCCTGTAGCCCAGGATGCAGTTGGCTTTCTGCACTGCAAGCACACATTACCAGCTTGTGTTGAGCTTCTCATCCACCAGCATCCCCAAGTCCTTCTTTCCAGGGCCACTCTGAATCCATTCTTTGCCCAGCCTCTGTGCTTGGGATTGCCCCGGCCTACTTGGCCTTGTTGAACTTCATGAGGTCCGCACAGGCCCATCTCTCAAGTATGCCAAGGTCCCTCTGAATGGCATCCCTTCCCTCTAGTGTGTCAACCATGCCACACAGCTTGGTGTCATCAGCAAATTTCCCAAGGGTGCCCTCAATCCCACTCTCTATGTCTCCAACAAAGATGTTGAACAACAGCATTACCAACACCTGTCGAATGCCACTGTTCTCCACTTGGACACTGAGCTGATGACCACAACTCTTTGAGTGTGACCATCCAGTCAGTTCATTGTCCTCCAAGTGGAACATCCATCAAGTCCTTGTCTCTCCAACTTAGAGAAACAGTGTCATGTGGGACAACGTTGAATGCTTTGCAAAAGTCCAGGTAGATGATGTCAGTTACTCTTCCTTTATGCCTCCACGCTGTAGCCCCATTGTAGAAGGCTACTAAATTTATGAGGCAAAATTTGCCCCTATTGAAGCCATGTTGGCTGTCCAATCACCTCCTTAGTTTCCAGGTACATCTGCAGAGTTTCCAGGAGGATCTGCTCTGTGATCTTGCTGGGTATAGAGATGAGATTGGATGACCTGTAGTTCCCAGCATCTTCCTTTTTACCTTTTATAAAAACGGGGGTTATGTTTTCCCTTTCCAAGTCAGTGGGAACTTCACCAGACTGCTATGACTTCCCAAATACAATGGATAGTGGCTTAGCAACTTTATCTGCCAGTTTCCTCAGGGCCCACAAATGCATTTCATCAGATCCCATGTACTTGTGCACCTTCAGGTCTGTTAGATGGTCTTGCATCTGATCTTCACCTACAGTGTGTTGTTTCTTATTCTCCCAGTCCTTACCTTTATCTTCTTCAACTTGGCAAGTGCAGCTAGAGCCCTTGCCTGTGGAGACTGAGGAGAAAAAGCAGTTGAGTTCCAAAGCCTTCACCATATCCTGGGTTACTAGGTTTCCCATTCCCTTCCAGAGAAGGTCTGCATTTTTTCTAGTCTTCCTTTTATTGCACACGTACCAATAGAAGCTTTTCTTGTTGCCCTTGACATGCTTGGCCAGATCTAGTCCTACCGAGGTGTTATCTTTCCTAATCTGGCTGCTCAGACAATTTCTGTGTATTCCTTCCAGGCTACCTCTCCTTATTTTCACCCTCAGGAAGGTTTTTTGAGTTTAAGTTTGCCCAGGAGTTCCTGGCTCATCCTTGCAAGCCTCTTGGTGTATTTGTCTGAATTTGACTTTGTTGGGATGCATCACTGCTGAGCTTGGAGGAGATGATCTTTGAACATTAACCAACTTTCTTGGGCCCCTCCCCCCTCCAGGGCTTTATCTCATGGTGCTCTACAAAGCCCATCCCTGAAAAGGCCAAAATCTGGTCTCCTGAAGTCCACAGTAATGAGTTTGCTGTGCACCCTTTGCTGCCCGAAGGATTTTGAAGGCCACCATTTCATGATCGCTGAAGCCATGGCTTCTCTTGAGCTTCACATTTCTGACTGTCTCTTCCTTCTTGATGAGAACAAGATCCAGCACAGCACCTCACCTTGTTGGCTCTTCTGTCACTTGGAGGAGGAACTTAGCATCAACATACTCCAGGAACCTTCTGGATTGATTGTGTCCTGCTGTGTTGTCCCACCAACAGATACCAAAGTGGGTGAAGTCCTCTGTGAAGACCAGGGCTTGTGAACATGAAGCTATGCCTGCCTATAGAGGGCCTCATGTGCTTGCTCTTCCTGGTTAGGTGGTCTGTAGCAGACTCCCACTACAGTATCACCTGTCCCTGCCCACACTTTAATCCTGGCCCGTGTGCCCTGGCCCGTATGCTCTCAGTCCCTCACCAATCTCTACGTGGAGCTCCATGCACTCCAGCTGGTCATTGACATAGAGGGTGACACTCCCTTCACATGTCCCTTGCCTGTCCTTCCTAAAGAGCCTGTATCCCTCCATCTTAACACTCTAATCAGAGGATCATCCCACCATGTCTCCGTGATTTCAATGAGATCATTAGCCTGCAGGCATGTACACGTCTCTAACGCCTCTTGTTTATTACCATGCTACATGTGTTTGCATAGACGTACTTCAGTTGAGCCTCAAATATGTAAGAAAGTAAGCACAGAAATTTCAATGTAAATGTGCAATTTTTAAGGCTTAGAGTAATTTGAAATATTAACCTATCTGGACTTGAAATTAATTTTACCTGAGAGACATGATTGCTGATCAGCTTTGGAAAAAGGCAAGAAGTAATCTACTTTGTCCTAAGTGAATTTTGAGTTCTCATGGGACTAGAAAATGAAAGGAAGAATGAAAGGAAGGGAGTTATTGTTTCTAAATTTGTTACAGTGTCAGGTAGACAATTCTCAAATCTAAAAGCTGTGATTTTTTTTCAAAGGCTTTAAATTCTGCTTTTAGCAGTTTTTGGAAGTTTATATTGAAAAAAGAAAAGTAAAAATGGAGGAATGGGGTGGTTGTTATTTTCTGTTATTCTTACAAAACAAGTTCTCTCTTTTAGTTAGCATGTAGTTCTAGTTATTATTTAGGTGTAGTTTTAGAAATTCTTGGGATCTATAGAATCTCTTCTAAATTCATTGTAATATTATATATATACAATATTCTGATTGCAGCAAGAACAGTTAAGCAACAGCCAGGGACAGGGATTAGAACTTCTAATATCATCTCTGTATTTTATAGTTAATGTAAAAAAAATCCCAAATAACTATTATGTAAACAACCATTTTATATTTGATACAAAATGAGGCAGGCATTAGTGGATTCACTCTATTGCTATCCAAGCTATATTAAAAACATTGGTTTGAAAAGATCAAACTGCTCTGCTAAAGACAAGGATGGTATTTGGTATTCTTGCTCCTTTAACTTTGTTCCTAGGTCAGCTTTTTCTAATTTTTTTGCCTTCTTCTCAATAAGGTATTTGTTTTTGCACTTGCTGTTTCTGTATTTTATACAAACTGTTCCGGGAAGTAAAATAAATCTTGATTTTTATGTGTTCATTTGCATTCATAAATGCCATCAAAAAGCAACTAAAACTGATAATATTGTAATGTTAAGTTGTGTCTTTCTGGAGAAATGTCTTTCAAACTTAAGTTCCAGAGGTTACTAGAATCCCTGTTTTCAAATGTACAGTGTGTGACAAGAAGCATAAAAGAATTGCCAAGACAGAAAAGAGAGGGTTATCTTTGTGGACAAGTTACCTAAATTATACTACTTCCCCTCCTGTATATATATGGCTGTCTGCACTGGTGTTATTTTTAATCCTGTTATTTCTCTTCTCCTCTCTCATAGCTCTTTAATGAATTAAGTTTATGTTTTCAAACTGTTCAAACAAGTGAAATTCAACTGCAGCAAAGCTGTGCCTCCTTTCAGGGTCAGTTACTTGTAAAAGATCAAAAGATATGTCAGTTACAAGAACAACGTCAGCAGGCTTGTGATGCATTCAATGCAGTACATCAGAATTCTTCTCCAAAATTTGAAGTACAAGTGAGTCCACTTCTATAATATTTAAAGTTGCTTCTTCACGTTTTTTGGGGTTTTTTTTAAGAAAATCTGTGCAACAATTCTCCTGCAGTAGTGTAACTATTTCTGCTGGTGCTAATAGAAGGTACTTCATGATTAAATCTGGCCTGGGAAAAAAAAATGAGAAACTGTCATTATTCAGCAAGACTTTTATTTATATTTTTAACAATGACACTAAAAATAAAACCAAGAGCCTTTTGTTCCTGGAAACAAATTCCTAGAAAAAATTGTAAAGTTTCTGTTACCTCTGTTAAAATGTATTGGTCCTGATTTATTTTATTGTTCCTGACCACACAACTAAACTTTAGATCTAAAGAAAGTACTATGGTGGGAAGAAATATTTATCTGAAAATGTCTAGGCTTTAACGTGCCATTTTCCAAAGGCCAGTTTATGACTTAAAGTGAGTTTGAAAGGCATTGAAATGATCTACCCACAATGGTCTTGTAAACTCTGTTGCTTAGTTTCTTCCATATATTTGTCAATGAGATAGGCTCATGCATTTCAGTTTTACTAACATTTTTTCTGTTGATTAAGCAGAGATGGAAAAGTAGTTAAGGTGATAATGCTACCTTTCTGTATTTTTTTCAGTGCCATACAACAGGTGACTTCATCCCACTGAGTAAACTAAGCATCTATTGCATCTATTACTTATTTCTCATAATTAAAGCAATTCTTTAACTGTATGATTTTTTTTCTCCCCTTAAAGTACAGTAGTTGAATTTCTCTAAGAGCTCCTACTGTGGAGCTTTGCTGAAATCCATTTAAAATCCACACAGTCAATTTCACTTGGACCAATGTTGTCTATCTCTGAAAAGAACTGTAAGAAGTTAATGTGGTTAAAAGTAAGCCTATTTTAGAAGCTAGTGACAATCTACAATTCAACTTTATATTGGATTTCTTTTGAGTGTATTAAATTAATCACATGCAGTGTTGGTGAATTGTTACTTTTTTGATACTTTTTCTGTATCTCCTAGTAGTGTCCAAAATCGTGGTACATTAACCAAGATGCTCTGTGTAAATTAGGATCCAAATGTGGAACAGTCTTAAATTGGTTAATAGTGCAAGTAGTTGTTTTTCTGTGCCCTGCTGTTGGTGTTCTGGTATATTTCCTTTTCATCCTATCTCAGCCTT
>JAUNZM010000911.1:0-72500 GCA_033459285.1 Clamator glandarius | reverse complement strand
AGAGGGAAGTTATTTTAGCCTTTACTAAGCTACTTTATGCCTGTTGGCCAGTTTGTGGTTGAAGCAGAGTGAGCTCGCATCTGTGTCCTGGAAGGCTGTGCAGACTTTTTCTGTTTTGTAGCTGGTGGTTTTGGTACTGTGCAGTTAGTGTTAGCACAGTCTTGTATCTAGGAGGTTGAGGGGGAGTGGGAATATTCATAAAGCTGTGTTATTAGTTCTGAAGCTCTTAGATATCTCTTCCTTTGATAACTGCCCTCTTTTGCCTGTTCAGGAGAGTTGTGCAGAATATAAGTATGGTGCAGCCATAGCTGTATTTTCTTCATATTGTTTTGTACTGTTGTGGTCTCTGACAACAACAGCATTGAAAAGGTGGCATTGGATTCCCATCCCTAGGTACAGTATTGGATTGTTCCCCCAGTGGTACAGCTTTGTGGCGAAGATAGTGCTTATCCTTCATCTTAATGAATACATCCAGAAAACATCAGCTGTGGCTTATTTTGAAACACACAATTAAGCTTAAGACAAGTGAGAGATCAACTTGGTAGAAAAAAATCCTTTCTTGATTGTGTTTGCTGTTCACATAAAAAAACTTGGACTTTTATTTGGTATAAATGCTTTGCACATTACATTGAGTTTCAGTATGAAAAAATTATGTATCTGTTGTGATAAAATCATATAAGCAGATTTTGCTAAGTGAAAGAAGAAACCATTTTTCCATTAAGCTATATTTTGTAATGCAGGTAGAATCAAATCAAAGATATTTAAACTTGAGGGAAAGCCTTCGTTTGCTGCTCTCAACATGTAGATACATGGACTGTGAAGAAGGTCAATGTTATGTGTACACTGAAATAATAATATTGTGAGAATTTTAGATTTAGACATTGGTTTCAAGGTAGATGTCATGAAGTGAACATTCATGAAATTTTTTATTGAACTGAATTACTATTTCAGTTTGTAAGACCAAAGATTTATAATGATAATTCTGAGACAGAAGCTGTGGAAGAACTTGGTGCTGCCTAGCTTGTAACTTGTTTGTATTTTTCTGGATTGTGGGTTTCTGATTTTTGCTATGAAAGTCAACTAAATTCTTCATATAGAGCTTGGATGTTGAGCATTTTATGCAGTGCTGAAACAAAATTTTGTGCTTTTTTGCCAAATAAAGTTAAGATTTTTAAATCAGAGCTCCATTATAGTCTGAATTACTTGCCATCTTCACCTTACCAATCGTAATATTTCCCTTAATTCTTGGATTACAAGTAAGAGTTCAGATGTAAAGCTAGAAAGTGCGAAGCTAGGAAAAGGTCACATTTCTTTCCAAGGATCTGATGAAATGGCACTTCTTTCTTCATGCATAAATCTTGGAACTCTGGGTTGATTGTAGAGTCATGTTTTATATAGAAGTAATTGAGGTTCATAATAGCCGGATCTTTTTATTAGTATTTTGAGGTTCATAATAGCCAGATCTTTTTATTAGTATTTTAATTTGGGGGATGATTTTGCCCATAAACAAAGATATTACCTGGAGCAGACAAGTATAGTAATCTAAAGTTAAGTAGACATGAATATGGAACAAGTGACCAGAGAGATACATTTCATCCAGCTTTCTGTCTTTGGGAGATCTCTTTTCATGTCTTAAAAATTCAGGTTTAAAAATTCTTTTGTGATTTGAGTAAACAAAGTCTTCTAGTTTAGGAAATGTAGAAGATTGTTTATCAGGTAGTGAAGGATACGTTAAATTTAACAGAAAATTATATCCAGCACTTCTTAAACTCAAATCCATTGATAAGCAAAACATCAAATTTTAAGCAGATCTCTTCAGGTTACATCTGAGTTTTTAGAAGTTCTGAAACTGTAGAAATTTTGCATGCATAGTTAAAAAAATTGAGCAGGTTTTGAGGATATTGTAATTGCAAATTACATAGCAAGTTCTGTATTGGTAACAGTGACCTGCTAAATAGTTTCAGGGTAAAAACATAGGCATTTTGGAGGTATAACTTAAGATCTAATACTGGTTTTGTTTGGTTTATTTTTCCAAGAAATATGTATGTGTATATGCGCACTGTTGTGAAAGTTTTATTATAAAATGTGCATTTAGAGTACTCTAATTTAAAATAAATATAAATTCATGGTGATTTCTAGAGATCTCTTTTGGGAGAAGAAAAGAGTAGGGGAAAAAAACCCAAGAAGAATGCCATTCTTATATTGGTCCTATAAAGGTCAGAAGTGGAACTCGCTGGCACAGGGGGGCACGAATTTGATATATTCTGTGAGACTTAAATGGTTTTACATTTCAAAACACTCTACATTTCATGTTTGAAAGAAAAAAAATTAAATGTAGTGATAAGTTGATTGTCAGCTAAATTTGTGTAATTCTTACGGTTTAAAAGGAGGCAATATTTAACAGAGACTGTAACGGTAATATATCTAAAATTATTAAAAGAAATTGAAGCTGTTGATTATTTAGTTACTGAGGTAATTGTGCAACTTATGTTAATGCACAAGTGTTTTTACATACAGCTGAGAAATAAATAAAATTGAACAAGGTGTATTTCTCTCTCCTAACAGGAAAGAATAAAATTTGAATACAAAAAAATCCAATTATAACTTGAATATAACTACCTTTCCTTTATCTCTTGGCACTGTTTCTGTCTTCTATGTTTTGCTGGTGATTGGTTTGGTTTTGTTTTTTTTTTACTTTTTATATAGAGCTAAGGTTTTGGGTCAAATGAACCAAAAACCCAGTTTTCTTTTAAACAGCTTTTTCAATGCATGACTTGTCTACTCTTCATTTTTCTATTTTCCTTTTTTTTCCCTCTGTGTAAAGTTTTCTTTCAGTTATAAACAGGTCTTTTGCTGATTATAGGTGGAAATTACATCTGTTTCCAACTACATAGGGCCTAAATTATGCAAAATGAGCAATAGAAATTATTTAAGGAACAGTCAGCAAAAGCATGGGCAACTTTTCCTCTCTGACAACTTTCCTGTGTTTATTTGCTGTATAAGTACTTGCAATATTTCTGAAATAAATGCTTGGTATTTCTAACTTTGGATTTATGTGTAGAAAGTGTAAGTTAATAAATGCTTCAGATTCTGCATGGAAAGAAATGAAATAACTATGCTCTTAAATCTGTTTTTGTCAAACACTAAGCTTACTAATGTGTTTGCTTCCTCAATTTTAATCAGCTTTGGGCCATCTCATTTCTTGAATAACCTGAATTTGGAGATATTTTGGTTTGCTTAACCTTTTTAAATTGTTTTCTCTTATTTTAGTCAGGACACCTGATTTGTTTGACTCAGGGCACACAAATAATTGTGATAGTAGGAACAAGTGATAATTGTACTGATTTCTTTTGTCTCTGTTGAAATGAGTATTTGTCTTAGGAATATACTCAAACAGTTGCAAGCAGGTCAGATCATCAGAATTTTGATAATAAGAGAAAATATATGTAAAATAAAACTTCTAGTCAGTCTTGAGTAAATTGTCCTCTGGATCAAGCCTTGTTGGTTGAAAATTACTGTTTCCTAGCTAATTGTCATTGCGATCGGAGCACTGCTGGAAACAAAGGTTTCATGAGCTTACCCTAATCAGTGCAGTACAAGGTCAGATGGGTCAGCTTAGGCCATTTGCATTGACTTTTTAAACTAACTTGCCCTTTCAATTGTGTAATAATTAGGGAGTGGGGTTCCACCATTTCTTCTTTCAGCAATGGTGCTGGGGTGCTAACCTCCAGCTGCCTGGATGTATTGACTATGTGGGAATTATGTTATTCTGGCACAGCTATGGCAAGGGGAATGTCTGTCCCCAGCCTTAAAGCACTGTGGAGGAGGCTTGAGCTAAAGCATTTCACTTTGTTATTACCATAGACTGCTGCAACAGACATATTGTTGTTCCTTATGCTAAGCTAACGGTGTTTTGCTTTGTGATTGTAGCACAGTGGGATGTGAGAAGGAGTAATGTGTCAAGGTACAGTGGCCTGACCACTCTTAATCACGTGTATACGTGGTTCTGCCAAGGACATCGGGGATAAGACCTAAGGATAGCTGGAACCAATGAAAATGTGTTTTGGTTTGAGCAGGTTTTGTGACAGGACCAAGGCGAGCAGTGTTGTATTGAGCCAAAGAATTGCTGTGAACAGATTGATTATTGGGAAGAGTTCTGGAATTCAGTGGCTTAATGAAATGACATCTATTTTGAGTAATACTGTGATCTAGAATTACAGGTTATTTTTTCTATAAATGTTCTATTTGATGACAACATTTGTGCTGTCTGAGTTGATGGACATAGTGGATACATATTGTTGATTTACATTAAAGAGGTACTTCTCTGAGGCAGTTATTAACTAAGACTATCTTTACTGAAAGAATATGCAGTTGAGGGTTTCTTTTTCACACACAGAATCATGCACAGAATAACCAGGTTGGAAAAGACCCACAGGATCATTGAGTCATAGAATCATAGAATCACCAGGTTGGAAAAGACCCACCGGATCATCGAGTCCAACCATTCCTATCAAACACTAAACCATGCCCCTCAGCACCTTGTCCACCTGTGCCTTAAACACCTCCAGTGAAGGTGAATCAACCACCTCCCTGGGCAGCCTGTTCCACTGCCCAATGACCCTTTCTGTGAAAAATTTTTTCCTAATGTCCAGCCGAGTACAGAGGGAGAATAACCTCCCTGGACCTGCTGGTCACACCGTTTCGGATACAAGCCAAGATGCCATTGTACTTCTTGGCCACCTGGGCACACTGCTGGCTCATGTTCAGTCACTGTCAACCAACACCCCCAGGTCCCTCTCCTCCAGGCAGCTTTCTAGACAGGCTTCTCCTAGTCTGTAGCACTGCATAGGGTTGTTGTGCCCCAAGTGCAGGACCCAGTACTTGGCCGTCTTAAACCTCATGCCATTGGACTCTGCCCAGCAGTGCAGCCTGTTCAGATCCCTTTGCAGAGCCTCCCGACCCTCCAGCAGATCCACACTTCCACCCAGCTTAGTGTCGTCTGCAAACTTGCTAAGGGTGCACTCGATGCCTTCATCCAGGTCATTGATAAAGACATTGAACAGGGCTGGACCCAGCACTGAGCCCTGGGGAACCCCACTTGTCACTGGCCTCCAGCTGGATTTAACACCATTTCCCACCACTCTCTGGGCCTGGTCATTCAACCAGTTTTCCACCCAGGAGAGTGTGCGCCTGTCCAGGCCAGAGGCCGACAGTTTCCGTAGCAGAATGCTGTGAGAAACTGTGTCAAAGGCTTTACTGAGGTCCAGAAAGATACATCCGCAGCCTTTCCCTCGTCCAGCGGCCGAGTCACTTTGTCATAGAAGGCGATCAGGTTAGTTTGGCAAGACCTGCCTTTTGTGGATCCGTGTTGACTGGGCCTGATCACCTGGTTCTCTTGCATGTGCTTCATGATAGCACTCAAGATCACCTGTTCCATGACTTTCCCTGGCACTGAGGTCAGACTGACAGGCCTGTAGTTCCCATGTTTGAAAGGCAGTTATACTTACCAACTTGAAATTCACCAGAAACAAGTCTAGAAGGTAAAATATTTTGTAATTTTTTTACAGCATATGAGATATAAAATACTGCAGTAGAACAGCTTGCTGCAGAAGAAATGCCTGTGCAAGAAATCACCAATTTTAAGACTATACATTTGGATTTGGAAAATATGGTGGTGGCAGTATGAGTATGTTTAGTTAATACTTTGGGGTCTGGTTTTGGTGATGGATTCATGAGCCATTTGCAAAAGCAGAATTATGTACAGCCCTTGCACATTCCTGTAGTATCTTTAATGTTGTGTTTCTCTAGGCAGTTTTATCTAAATGGTTAGATATGCTGCTGATGTTTTTCTAACTAGTGTAATGTATCTGTAGTATATCATTTTCTAGGTATTTCAGCAGCCTTCTTTAGCTGAGCTGGAGTGTCTTATTACAATGCAAATACCTGAAATCTAGCAACCCTTAGCCTAACAGAGCATAATCTGTACACTACAGATACTCTGGAAAGCAGTTCTGTAAGGAGTGGAAGAAAGCATGCGGTAGGATAGTCTTGTGTATTTGTGTCTAAGTCAGACTGGTAAATCCAGACATTTTTGCTCAAGGATACAGATAATAATTTTGTTATCTGTTGATGTTGCTTATAAGTCTAGAAGCTTGTTTGAATGATTCTTGTTTTATCTGCCAAAGAGTTGTTAAAATAACTGTTGGGAGTAGAAGGTTTTACCTTATTAAGTACAGAATAAGGGATTCTTAATTAAACAAAATATTTGAAGGGTAAATTCTTTGTAGGTTTGTTAAAGTGAATATTTAGCAGTTATTTTGTGATGTTAATCAGAATGACTGTCTTTCCCTAGAAGGAAAATGACACAAATATCAGGGATTATTGCTGTGGGTTTGGGTTTTTTTTTTTCAAATTCTTGATTTTTAAAGTATGATGTAGTATTTTCCCTATGAAGAATGACAACAATGTCCTTTTGAAATTTAGAATTCTCTCTTTTTGTTACTCAGTGTAATATTGGACTGTCTTTCTTACGAAGACCTGCTGTTGAATTTAGACACCAGGCAACAGATATAAACTATAGCTAATAAAGTAGATCCTTAAATAATTCTATGGCTTGAATTGGTTTATTAAATTACCCAAAGTCATGATGCTTTTCAGTGTGTTTAGTGGGAAACTTTCTGTAGCATGGAGGCAAATATGAACATATGTCTGTATGCCTGTGTAGTGTAAATAATCTACGAGGGTGGACCGTCATGTTCACTTCCTTTGAAATCTGGTTTTCCCACAGGTTGTATCTAATAATATTTCCTTTGAAAAGTGTATGGCTTGTGTTTTCTCAATGTCCTGTACTGTATGCTATTTTTGGGGGGGAAAAGATGTGTTTTAGAATATTTGTTCCAGAAGATGTGGTGGCGCCTCTGTCAAAATGTGTTTAAGAAACAACAAAATGCTGCACAGGCAGTGTGGAGTGAGGAACAGGAAGTGAGAAACAGCCCTGCAAACCCCAAAATCAGAGAATGATTAGAGGGAGAAGGTGCTCCAAGTGACAGAGCAGTTATTTCCCTGCAGCCCATGGAGAGGACCACCATAATATCCACACTACGGCTTGTGGAACAGCCCACACCAGAGCATATGGATATTCCCTCATGGAAACTGCAGAGCGTGGACAGTTGTTGGGGCTGGAACAGGTTCTTCTGTCAGGAACTATGCCCCATGGAGGACCCACTGTGGAGTTGATTTATCCTAAAGGACTCCAGCCTGTGGAGAGCCTCCACGCTGGAGAAGGTTAAAAGTGTGAGGAGGAAAGAGTGGCTGAGAGGAGCTGTTATGGAGTGACTGTAACCCCCAATTCCCCACGCCCCTGTGCTGCTCAGCAGGAGAAGAAGTAGAACAATCAGAAGCAAAGGAATGAAGTTAAGCCAGGGAAGCAGAGTGGGGTTGAAGCTGTTGTTTTAGTATTTTCATTCTATTTTAAAGGTGACAATTTTCCCCAAGTCAGGACTGCCTATGATGATGAATGATAAGCAATCTCCATTGCTTTGTCTCAACCCATAAGGTTTTTCAACCTATTTTCAACCTGTGTCCTGGTGAGGAAGGACAGTGAGTATCTACCACTTGGGTAGGTATTTGACCCTTTGCCAAATTTAACTCACAACAGTGTCATTTCTGGTTACCTCAGAATGATATGTTCATCATGAACTGATGACTGTGTCAGGACTAAAGCAATTAGGTCCCTTGAGTAAAACTAAATTGAAACTTTTAAATCATGTTGTAGAGAATGTTTTCCTGTTTTAATACTTAGTTCCTGGTCATACTGTTTCAATACTCAGGGTGGTTTGATTATGTGCATGTTCACAGGATCTCTATTAAACTTTTGAGAGCTAAATTGGCAGGCTCCAAGTCCTTTATATTTAAGCAAGACCATAAGGAAAACAGTAAAAACGTTTTGGCTTCAGGATCACAAAACCCACATAAAATAGAAAAGATGCTACTGCTGTCTTTACTGATTTTCCCTTGCAAGTAATATCTTCTCACTACCTTGTTGTTAAGTCTTTTATGACAAAAGTATTCATGACAGAATTTATTCATGCATGATTTGACAGAAAGAATACATTGTACATATGATTCTTGGTTTACAATGGTGATCCTTTTGACTTCACAAAGACTCTGTCATGTTAACCCTTCATCTGTGCTTCTGTGTATTCCCAGGATACAAAGAACAAGTAAACATGGAGTCACTCCTGGTCAGAATGACACTGCTTTGATTTCTTTCTGCTTTATATAAAACTAAAGATTTTCAAAGAATAAATAATTAGACAGATGTTAAAAAGAAGAGCCTAGGATAAAACAGATATTTGCAACTAGTGTGGTCAATTGCGATGTGTGGCCACATGACAGTGTGCTTGCACCTGTGTTTGGTTCTGCAGAATGCAATGATATATACACATCTATAGGCTAGTGAAGTTTTTTGTGAATTGTAGAAGT
Organism: Clamator glandarius; assembly: GCA_033459285.1. NCBI lineage: Eukaryota > Metazoa > Chordata > Aves > Cuculiformes > Cuculidae > Clamator > Clamator glandarius. Next base: position 64,016 of record JAUNZM010000911.1, on the reverse strand, counting down.
TCAGATCCCTTGACTGCAGTCATACAGAGTAATAGAGACTATGTATTCTGTCAGACAGATGATGCAGTGGTTAAAAGCTTTGTTAAATGTGCATGTGTGGTGGTGTCATTTTTCTTGGTACCATTAAGCATGTACTTAGAGGCAGCTGTAAACTTGGATAGTACAGGCTCTGCGAAAAGTCGTATAGCTCAGTGCCATTCTGTATGAAGTCTGAGTCAGTTGCTTGATCTTCTCCTTTTGTAGCTTAAACTCTGCAACTTTGTGAGCTATGTATAATTTCCTGTTACCTAGTTAAACTGTCATCCATATGTCTACTGACTGGTTCAGTAACGCAGCTCTTCCTTTTTTATAGCTAAGTTTTCCCGTTGTATGATGTGTGGAAATAATAATCGGCTTGTATTGATATACATTCTATATCAGTCTTCTAATGTCAAGATATTAACAAGCATGAGTTCACTTGCAGTGCTGATGAAGTTCCTATTGAAACATAATGAATCAAGAATTTTCCGTATTTCATCTCAAAAACGCCCTGCTTGTATAGTATCGGCCTCAGGTTCAGCTTCAACAAAGTTTATGTTTCTTTGCCTGGTTAAAAAAAAGATTTCTGATCTCTTCAGTTCTGTAGCCTAGCAGGCCTGATCTGATCTATGTGTGCAGAGAGGTTATCCAAGATATTCCAGTAAGAGTTCTGTCTTCCCTTGTTGTTTTTTGTTTTGTTTTGGTTTTTTTACTTCTTTTGGGACTTCATTGAACACAAAACCTGTTGAATTCAAGAATGTGACTATTTCCAACCTCATCCCATGGTGTCTTTCATGGTGCAGATGGGTAAGAGAAGGTTGTTCAGAAAAAAACATCTTTTCTTTTTCTGCTTCCTGTACCTTGTTAACTGTGTCACGTTGACTTACCAGCTCTTCCTTTACATTCAATCTTCTATCACAAAGTTTTTTATGTATTAATATTACAAAACCCGCTATTTGGCTTAATCTTTTGTAAACATTTTAGGATCATTTGATGAAAAATCTTCTGTTGTTACCCTTCACTGACCTGGATTTAACATTCTTTGCTCTGTCCATATGACATTCAGATTTCTAATGTATGAAGATTCACACTTCAGAAGCAAAAGAAACCCAAAGCCAAATGACAAAAACATATTTGCATTTAGATTCTTAAATGATATTACTGTTTTCTGATAGTTCATGATTTTTTTTTTGTCCATTTTGGAAACCCATACATTTTAAAATGGAAGTGTGGTGTGGTATACAGTGTCTTGTAAACATTTAATGCTATCAAGTAATTGTCAGAGAAAGAAATTCCAGTTGTAATTATGATTCTCTTAAAGATTAGATTAATGGAATGGTAAAAGTGTTGAAATATATGGTATTCTAGTAGACTTTATCCTCAGTTTGTTGTAAATGAGTCATTTTGCAGTGAAAATGGTGGCATGCAACAATAGTCACAATTAATCTTAAGTTTTTGTTTGACTTTATGTATTTACATAATAGCATTTTAACATTATTGGTATTAAGTGTGTGTTAGTATTCCTCTGTCATTTCTAATTTCAGGAAATAAGAATGTCTAATTTGATGAAGTCTGTCTTTCTTTGCCATAAGGAGATACAACATAGAATGAACAAGAAAGCTGCCCAGTTTAAGTGTTACTTACGCGTATTCTTTCTCCAGATTGCTGTATGAAGCTGTACATAATATAAACACATATTCTTGTCTCTAGTCAGTCACATTGTAGTTAATGACCATATGGTAATTATAGTATAAGATCTACTGTCTGTTGTATTTATATTCCTCAAGCATATTGTTCCTTCAACTTCACAGTGTGTTAAACTATTTCAAAGGGAAAAAAATCCTTTCCCTCTTGTTTCTGGTTGTCCTATCAAGTGTAACCTTGGACCCTTATAGAGCAATTAGACCAGCCTCTATCCCCTCCTTTGTAATGAGGTTTCTTGCATTTCTGAGTCTATAACCCTTTAGTCTTCCCTAATGGGACATCATTATTCTGAAAGAAACAATGTAAATGTAAATGAATATTCTCATTAACGAGTCACAGAGAAACCTTTAGTGGTAGCGCTGTGGTAATTCTGCTTGTTATTTCTCTGGTATTCCATGCAGATTTTTTTTTTTTTATAATTCATTATTAGTATTCAAAATTACTTCTTCTTTAATTCTGCATGTCTTTCATAATCCAGTGTTCCAACTAGTTCAACCATGTCCTTGTTTTATTCTCCGGGAACCACCTGTGAAACGTTCAAGGTCTCTGTCCCCAAAGAGCTCTTTTAGAGAGTCAGAGGAGCTAAGGAAGCTTAAAATAGCTGAAAGGAAGATTGAAAACTTAGAGAAGACATTACAGCTAAAGGTGAACATTAAACAAAAAAAAAACCAAAAAAAAACCCCTAGCTATAAGCTTGCATAAAGATATAACAAAATAAACAGACATTTTAAAAATACAAAATGCACATATCGTTATGGACTTTAAGTGTGTTAGTATAAGACAGCATTCTCCATTAGGTTGCCTTTTCATTTACTACTAGGAATCTAGTACTGGTACTCCTGCAGTCTTGTGGAAACCTAATTTGAGTTGTCATCAATAATGCATGCTTGTTAAAAACATTTTCAAAATTTGTGTATGAGAATATATAATCTAGGAAATTAATGTATTCATATAGAAACAGAATGAGGCAGAAAGTACAAATTTTTTTTTCTTTGTACCGTAAAGCTAGTGTTTTAAAATGCTGGAGTCAATTACTTGGAACAGATTTACCCCTTGTACACTTAGAAGTTATGGCTCAGAAATTGTTGTAACAAATGCTGTAAAAAGAATCCTTTACAAACAATCCCCTCACACCCCTTGGTAGAAAAACTTAATTAAGCATGTATTACAATTCCACGTTTTGTCTCCATTTTATAGATTTTTCTTCATTTGTTTTTACTTAAAACACAGTACCTTTTGAACGAACTGTTGGTTTTGAGTTGCACCTCAGAATGAAAAATCCAAACTCTGAGCCATATTTTCTTAAATGTTTTCAATTCATACTCTGCTTTTTCTTCCTTGTTTTTTGTTGTTTATGTTTGCTTAGAGTTAGGGAATTAGAATTTTTTTTTGGTATATGTAGCCTAAAACATAACTGGTTATGGTGAACATGCTATGGTAACTGTCAGCTGTGTGAAGAAACTTGGGGAGCCCCTCAAACCACAGTCCTGAGCTCCTGCCTCATATGATAGGTCAGTTTTATAAAAACATGTTAGTGCTAATTATATTTTAGCATAAATGCAAAAGTTCATACCTTTGTATACTTGAGAGCGTTTAATGTAGTGTCTTAAGACAGGTAGAGTATATTAGCAGGAAAGTTGATTTAGATTTCAATTTCTGTCGTACAGACTGTCTTGTTCTTTGTTCCTGGGCACCAGAAAATTAGATTTGCTTTGCTATTTGTTTTTTGTGTTGGTTTTTTTTTTTGGCAAATCTAAGGCACATCCTGCCAACTGTACCTGTGAACTGGCCTTTGACAGACCTCCTGTTTGTCACTCTTAGTTAGTTGTTGTCTTAAATTACAGAGTTCTGCATTTCTTTGTGTTTTCTTCTGGAAAGAGGAATGAAGAGAAGGATTATGATTGTCTAAGCAGGTATAGGAGAGAAAAGATTGCTATTCTCTCTGCATGACCTCATAACATAATTTTCACCACTTGCCATTCTGCCTTTATAATTTCTTCCATTTCATCTTGAAAGCATAATTTAGGAATCTGTGCAGTTTTGTTATGTTGCAAGTGTGGGATCTCTTATTTATCACAGATGTTAATCCATCAAGACTTTAAAGACTAAATCTTGTATGTCCCCTTAAAACTTAAAGTATGAACTCTATGCATTTTCTCTAGGGAACCTATTTGGCTTCTCTTATACAATGATATAATAAATTGAAAAAAATCCATAAAGGCCCAGGACAACACATTAAACACTATTATGGCACTGCATTCAGAATTCAGTGAGACTGTTGCCACCGTGACAGTGAACTCAGCTGTCATAACATCAATACCAGAATAATTCTGGTGGTATTGTAGGATTTCTTGATATCAGCCTCTTCTCAGGCATTGCTTCCAACAAAGAATAATGCATGTCATTAACATTTTTGAAACTGATATTTGCATTATTGCCTCCTCAAACTGTTTACTATATGATTATTGTATGTCTTGATAATGAAATTGTGAATTATCCATCAGTTCTTCTGCAAATTTGGTGACAACTGAGAAGCTTTATTTACTGGATTTTGGGGAACAGGAGTATTTGATTCCCCATTCAGTATTACAAAGGAAGATAAAAGGGCAAAGTCCTATTCACAGGATTTTCCAGTTCTTCTTAGCTCACTCATTTCTAGCCAAGGAAATCTGGCTCTTACTATCGTTATTGCTAACATAAATAGGATAATCAAGTAAATTCAAAGTATCCATTGTTTTCATATAGAATTGGCTGCATTTCTGCACTCCAGGACATACTAGAAAGTAACAGAGCATGCCTTACTGCATACTTGTTTGGGGAAGAGAATGTTGAAGTAAAAAAGAATACTTCATGGATTTTGAATAACAAATTATCAACCTGGTACTTAGAATGGCTTAAAGCATAAGTTCATCAATGTACTGTCGGTGGATAGGAGTTTGATTCCTGAGAGTTAGATACAAACTAAGAATACGATCTGTTCTCTTGTATTATGTTTCTAGAATTGTGATCTTTAGTGGGCATTTTGACGCTTGTTTATTTGAGCAAGGGCACACAGTTATATTTAGCTTGGATTTCATATATAATCCTGTTCCATATAAGGTGTTCAGATGCTGAAAATATATTAATATATTATTAATAATTTAATAAAAGAGAGTGATTGAGACAATTAATTGTCTAATTTCTATTTCTGCAAGAGCAGAGCATCTGATAATGGAATGCGTAATGGATCAGATAAGCAATAATTAAAAATGTAGATTTATAAATAGGAAAGGACGAATTCTACACTTGGTTTCGTCTCTGAAAGGACATTGACACTAATAAACTGAGGATTTGTGCTGAAGACATTAGTTTCCAGTACCTTGCCAGACCTGATCGGTTTTCACTAGCAGTATCAAAAAAAATCTCAAAATAATGATCCCATGAACTTCTGAAAGCACAGCATCTAAAACTGGATTCTTATAAAAATTTCCTGTTGTAGTGTCAAGCAAAGCTTCATAATAGTCTCTATGTCCTTTGTCATAAATTTGTCTTGCTATTTGTGTCATTGTGTTTAATATCACTGTAGTATTTATATGAGCTACTTAAAACCAGTGAGAAGTAATTTTTAAGCAATTTTAAATTTATAATTTTATGTTGTTTAGAGGTTGTTTCAGAAAAAAAACCGCCACACTTAGGAAAAATATTAATGGTAAAGTCTGAAATTTTAGCTGATATCTTTCAGCTTTGTTTATGCACCATGGAAGCTGGGCTACATCTTAAAAGCAAAGCTTAGTCCAGGTACTTTATAGTTAGCGCTACTGTAGAAACCCTTGCCATGTTTTGATAGTGGCATTTATTTTTTATTATTTACAGCTTTGACTACTAGTGTATCTTATTTATTGAGTAATGCTGAAAAGCCTTCCTTGCATACAAGCAGTAAATGCATGCAAATAAAGTATTGTGATTTTTTTAGAGGTTAAGGAACATGTTCTTTAGATGCTTTACAAGCAGATCTCCCATTGAACTGGAAATGAATCACTGAGGGCAAATTTTACTACAGGGTAATGTCTGGTGAATTTTTTTAATGCTGTATGCCAGAATTTTACTTGCTTTATACTAGGAAATGCCTTCTTAATGTTGTTTTTTTCGGAACATGGTATTGTCACTTAGGAAAATTTTTTAAATTTGCATGGTATCCTGTAATATAAATCAAGGTATACCTTACTTCTCATTCTATAAGAAGAGAGTACATTTTTTATATGGTTTTGATTGTGTAAAAGCTACTCAAAATTTGGTTTATTTCTTTTTTGTTACATAACTCAAGGACAATGTCTGTGTGTTGCAGGCTTTTATATATATAATAATTTAACATATAATAATTTAATATATGAGGAAACCCTGAAAACATATAAATTTAGGGTTTATTGACGTGGACCTCAGTGTGACCAGTGTTTCTCTTGAAAATATGTAGATTATTTTTCCTTGGGGGTGTGGGGAGGAGAGAAGAAAGAAGTAGTTCAGAGCAAAAGACACTGCCAGCAATCTTTTTTTAGTCTGTCTGTTTTTAAGTGTGTTAGGCCATTGCATTCACAAGATGAAAGCTAACATTTTGTTAGTGATTTTTTTAAAACTTCTCAGTGGTCTTAAAAAAATATTTAGATAAATTTTGCCAAATTAGCAAAATTTGCCAAAGTGTCAGTAAGGAAAATATGACTTTAAGGATTATGATCTTTTTATTTATGTTTTTGAGGCTCTTAATAGTTACTTAAATAGAACGTTTATTTCATGTGGTCTGTATGAAAGTCTCTTACGATTTGCCCAACTCTACTATTGTTTTTCTGGTGCTACACAGATTCAAGAAACTGAGGAGCTAAGATCAGTCCATGAAAAATGCAAAGAGAGGCTGCAGATGTTACAGACCAACTACAGAGCACTAAAAGAGCAATTAAAGCAGTGGGAAGAGGGTGATAGCAAGTAAGTTACATAGATCATTAAAACCATTTTCCTTACACAAGAAACTGGAAAAGAAGTATTATACAGATATTCAAAAGAAAAATTGATTTGAAGAAAGAAACTACTATACAGTGATCAAGACTTCATCCTTCTTTAAGTCCGAATACATGTTATAATCTGTACTCCCATATAAGAAAAAAATACAGTTGAAAAGAAGAGTAAAATGTATTTAACTGTAAGCCGACACCCTGACTTATTTTGAACCTGAGTGCTGGACAAAGGTCTGCTGGGGCTGCTAATTTATGCTTGTCTAATTCTCCAGTCAATTCATTTGACTGTGTGTGTTTATTTTCCATGATAGAACCATTGTTCCTTATGTTTCAAATAGATTTTTAAAATTATTTTATTCGTTAAATAATATAGAAATAACAGCCTCTCTAACATTTAGGGATACAAACATTAATTAAAGCTGATCCTAAAATCCCCTTATTAATAGAAAATAAAAGTATGTGCATGAAATGTAGGGTGATTTCATGTTCTAAATTTTTATAAAATCAGATATCAAAATATTGCAGCAATATGTCTTTATTAATGGAAAGAAGAAATGTTCTACCACATAAAAATTTAACTAAAATATTTTATATGTAATTCTTCCTTAAATTCTATACAGAACAAAAATTCTTTTTTATTAAGTCCTTAGGAGAGAGTTGGAATTTTTGGTAAACAGATGCTTTTGGAGGTATGGAGACTTTCTTATCACTTCAGTTACCAGATGCTTCTGTGGCACAGCTTTTCAGGTCATAATTTAAGCAGGTCCTTATGTTCTGGTGGCTTTAGTAGGACTTTAGTTCAGTAAGCACATGTGTGTTTTCACTAAGAGTAATTCTCTTTGTAATTAGAATAATACTGACTAGTCTTGATGTGAACTTTGTAACTCTCTCTAACAAAAACCAGAGTCACATAAACTGTTACAGAACTGGTAGTCATCAGAGTCCAGGATCACATAAAGGGTCCTACTGTGAATGATAAGCTGTCTTTCATATATAAGTAATGCTTCAGCCTACCTGAGTAGATTTGCATTGCTTTGTAATACTATGGCTTTTCCTTAAGACTGGTTTGTCTTTTAAAAAGAAAATAAAAGTGTGGATGCAACTAATGGTAAGGTACAAACCAGCTAAATTGGTAGCATGGGAAGATTTTTTTGAAAAATCAAAGCATAAATAACAAATAGATTTGTTTAAACTAGAATGAAAAGGTTTTGATGATTTAGGAAAAATGTGGATTTTTTTTATCTTCTAGCTCACTGTTTTAAATTCAGTGAAAGCTGGAAATGACTGAAACCTACTGGACGATAGTTATTTAAGCAAATAATTTAACTCTTTGCTTAGGCTAAATAGGCATTTGTGATCCACAGAGAGGCCAAGGCTGAAAAGATACAAAAATTCAGTCTAGATAAAGGCAGTAAAATCAGACTTCATATACAGTGAAGCACTAAGTGTTCTGGTTCTGATATTTGAAAAAAAAAAAAAGGAAGAAAAGAAAAGGGAAAGAGAGACAAAAGCAATTTCTGTTTCTGTTTAAAGTAAGTGTGACCGGATTGTGTCCTGACAGACATGTACTTGGGAAAAGTAGATATTGAGGAAAGTGTAATACTAAATCTTTGTTCTGCCTACTTACTTTTTTCATCAATAATTAAGATGAGTTGAAAATTATGTGGGATTGATAATTTTGACATTGGAACAGAATCACATGAAGCCATCATACTAAAAGGAGTTTGTTTTTCCTTTTTAATATAGTTAAACAAGGGAAATTAGCCAAGACACAAACAAAACTAGTGTGTAAATTGTTATACCTTACACTACTGTTTAGGTATCTCAAAAGCTTTATATGGTGTAATGTCAATTGTGTATTAAGAATTCAGTATCAGGTACTTATGTGGCACTTCTGACCCTCTGTAAGCAATGGAGGACACCATTCTTTTTGACTCTCCATAGATTACAATCTATTATCGAGATGGCAGCTGATGGAACCTAATCCATGTGTCAGTGGATATACAATGTCCAATGACCTACATGACTGCAAGGATGATAGGGACCTTATGAGGTTACCACATTCTCTGACAGTTTATGCCCAGTAGGAAGTGAAATTGCAGAGTTTAAAATTTGTTTTATAAAGATTATTTTTTAATACTACTTTATCATTATCATTATTTAAATATATAAAAGTATTTCAGTGATAGGAACACTATAAAACGTTTTTTGTTCATCTAAATTCAAGATGCTTTTTCCAGATGCATCATCTTAATCATAGGTAGCTTATTCATTCATTAGACAGTAGATAAACAGTTTGATTTACAGTAAGCATTAGTGCAACTTCCAGATTGTTTTGCATGGGCATTGGAGGAGCTGTTGGCTCTGCCACTTTTTTGGAAGGGATTGTGTGATGGTTTCACCCTCTGCTTTCTCATAACAGTATAATAAGGAACATTGACAGAATGAATGTAGGTGACACTGCTCTGCCATATGTCAGTTGAGAGCTATGGTGCCATACTAACATTATGTCTGAAAAACTATGTGATCGAACTTTTCTATAATACCACCAGGTTTCATGCCTCATGGAATGTATACTTCATACAATATTTATATTCAGTAGATGCTGCAGTTTAAGATTTGTATTTTCTGAATGCAAGGATGCTTTTGTTCTTGTCCTAAAATATGTACACATTTGAAAACAAGCAACGTCTTCTTGTTCATTGACAGGATTGAAAGTAGTAAAAGCAGATACCAGTGTGCAGACCCCCATCAGCTTTATCAAGAGGATTCTGATGCTGTGTGGAATGAACTGGCATTTTTCAAAAGGGAACACAAAAAGCTGTTGATCGAAAAGTGAGTTGGTTTCTTAAATGAAGTTTACATAAAGAAACATTCTGATGCTTTTTCTGAAGGTAGTGCTTTGTAGGCCTCATAAGAGGAATTCTTTGCAAAATTCCAACATAAAACCATCTTTTACCCAAAGCAGAAAAGGAAAACATCAGCTCTTTTTTTTTCCTTCCCCCCCGCCCCCCCCCCCTTAAATCAGTGACAAGTTACAAGTTTGCTAGCACTAACAGAAACTGTATTCCATGATCTAGGGATTGCGTTAATTAATGTGGCTCTCATCTGTTGGAGGTGTCACTCTTCATTAGCCTGTATTTTACACACTGCCGTGCTTCATTTTTGGAATGAGGTGGTGAGGGGATAACCTAGCCAGCCATCCTTGTTTGATCTCTGAGATACATACACAATGCAGAATGCCTCAGCTCTCTTGGTTCCCTGCCCTGTCCTGCTAATCCCAGCTGAGCTCATTATGGTGTAGCCTTGCTGCTACTCCTGGAGCCAGAGCTGTCCAAGCTAATTACTGGTAGCAGCAGAGCTGCCTGTTAAGGGTCTGGTGTGGATCTGCTAACATGGTCCTTGGTAGTGACCTGCAAAAAGCACGAGGGAGTTGCTCTCTTTCTTGCTGTGCACAGCCTGTCCTCTGGGTTTAGTGCTGATCCCTTCACACAGCTCTTTGAGCTGTAGTAAATGTAAAACTTGGTGAAGGAAACTCTTACTTTAGAAAACATACAGTTTGCTGCTTTGATCTCATAATTCACAGGCTATTATACTCAGCCAGGCAAAGTAAGAAAATGTCCTTTTGTACTAGACAAAAGGAAGTTAGTATGGTATAATTAGCCCTTTGCTGGTATTTAACACTTTCTTTAAGTCAAGTTGATTTTTTTTTTAATTTAAGAATCAAGACATAGCAGAAACTTTTATTCAGACTTTGTTTTTGTCAGCATTAAAGAAAAGATGTTTTCCCAAAGGGTGGCAGTGTAAACTGATTTTGTGGAGATACCATGAAGGCTAATATCACAGAATTTCAGCAGCAGCAAATTGTTTCATAGTATGTAAGTCCTAGTGTTGTCCATAAGCTGCTTTAGTGTATTACATTCAGTATTGCTAGTAGCTGTGTTGCATGGGGCAATCTTAGATCTGCCAGTTACAATTGTGTGCCTGTTGTCACTTAGTTGTCACATCTTTGTTTACTGTTCTGAAACTATCAGAACAAATTCTCACATGTACTTCTTCTGTTTATTTTATTTTAGTTTCTTGCCATACAGGTAACTGCAGTTGTAATTCTCCTTCAGTCAATAATCAACACATGCACCACAGACATCACAGTTAACTCAGGAGTAGTAACACAAGCTTGACCTTTTCACACAAAGCCATAAAAGAAAGATTGCTTATGTATCGTGCACACCCTGAAGGTTGGTACAGTTGGACTGTTTTGCTGGAACTCCTATGCAGTCATGCTTAAGGGGAACACTCTTATGCCTGTTACATTGCAGATCAGTGGCTTTGACTAGATTGTGGTAAAGAGGCCTGAGTAAGCAGTTGAAATGTAGAATTTTTAAGTTGAAATGGGTTCTTAAATTTCTGCAGTGCTAGTACATAGTAAGAAACCAGTGCACCGTTGTGTTCATTCAAGTGGACTTCTCATGTATCTTTAGGTACTTCTCATTCCTTGTCGGGTAGCATAGGTTATTCTTAGTTGAAGTAAGGAAGGAAGGAATACACAACTGCAGTGTTTTTTATATCTGCCTTCAATGTCTGTCTCTAATGACTGTCTTTAATTTGTTGAAACAAGTTAGCATTTCAAGATCTGAGCTTTTTTTCTTGAGAAAGCCAATACTAAATCTAGTGTTCTTTTTAGATCTGTGGATAGGCTTCTTTGATTGCATATATTCTTTCTTAAGCTCTGTGGATAAAGGATGTGTTCTACAGAGTTGTACCAATTACTTGTATGTGTGGTTTTACAAGCCGTCTAAGTAAATCAGGTTAGCTCATAGTTTTTGAGGACATTTAATTTGATAGACTTTACTTATTGTTAGCTTAAGTTGATTTAGAACACATATAAGTCAAATGTAGCACAGCATTACTTAAGGAAGAGTATCTCTGTAGGGATTTTATTTTGTGGTTTAAGTGTGTTTTAACTTTTAATATGTAATTTCTATCTATGACTAGGCCAGAGAATGAATGTTAGGAAAACAGGATTATTTTTTGTTGTTTGTTTATGTGCTTTACCTGTAAGGAAGATTTTCCTTCCTTTTCTTCCTCTTCCACTTCCTCTCTCCCTGCCTCCATCCCTTCTTTCCAGGGGCAGAACAGTGATGTAAAATGTCTTTAGCTTGCACGTACATTACTCTGAAAACAGATAGATATAAGTGAAGTATAGGATAAACCTGAAGAAAGCTCATTGATGTGTGTCCCAGGCTCCAAAATACACTTATTACCAGTATTAGCCTACTGTAGCAATCAGTTTATTAGTTAAAATCCATTAAAAAAATCCATTAGAATCCAAAAAAAATCTAGTTAAAAAATCTTTTTTTGAGTCAGGAGAAACATACATTACTGGTTCTGGTGATGCCTAATTCCAAACTGCGTTGAAGTTTCTTGAAAGACTTTGCATCTGCCACTACCTTCTGTCATATCCTTTCTATTACAAAGTTTGCTTCTCTTCATAAGCAGCGATTGCTTTCAATTGCATTTAAGCTGCTAAATATTATGCACCTTTCAAGCTAGACACCAACATACAAATAAATATACAGTTTAGGACTTAAATTTGAGCACCTCTTTTTAAAATATGTATGAAGTTTTCTGTTCTCATAAAGTTCAGAATGCTTAATGTCAGGGTTTGGTTTTGGAAAATGATGATGCACAATACCTGGCATTGTTACTGGCATTTTAAAATTTTTATTTAGTAAAGAATAGTATGTGCACATTGTATTACCTTGCAATTAATAATAGACTATGTTTACTATGTCTATATTGTTACATTCCCATACTATATTACTTAAAATGTGGTAATCAATAAACTGGGATTGTTCAGTGTTTGCTTAATGCTTTATGCATATATTTCTCTTGAATTTCCCAACATTCCTTTGGAAGGAAGAGACTGTTTTTGCTATTCATATGATTTATCTACTTACGAAGTGCATTATGCAACAATTATTCTTTGTCTTAATAGAAGCTGATTTTAGTGTCAGTTCTACCTGACTTCTTTGTTAAGCATTCTCCCCTATTACTTACTCTTTTGCTAAGAATATAAAATCATATTCTGTAATGTATACAATGTGAATTGAAAGCTGCATTTTTAGTGTTATCAGTTATCATAACTAATTCTATATTTTTATTATTTAAAGTAAACAATAAAAAGCAACAGAGAACCACAGTTTAAATTCACTTTGAGATCTGAACCAGGAGATAAGAAAAAAGTCTAACTTTTAAACTCTCATAGTCTTAAGAAATCTTATAGCTCTACCAGATAAACTGAAGCAAAAACCGAAGAGTTACAAACAGGAACAAAATGATGTAGGTGAAATAAATTCCCTAAGTATTCTTTGAGATGTTTATTAATGCTAATGGCCAAATGAAGGCAATTCCACAGCTCTGCTAGGATGTCTCATTTTGATCTTCTCACATGGGTCATTTTCCCTATGAAGTATGCAATACCTGTGTTATGCTGCAGTCATTTCCAGTTAAATACAGGCATACCTCGGAGATATTGCAGATTCAGTTTCAGACAACTACAGTAAAACGAATATCACGATAAAGTGAGTCACATGATTTTTTTGTTGCATATAAAAATTATGTTTATGCCACACTGTAGTCTATTATGTGTGCAATACATTATGTCTAAAAACCAGTGTACATATGTATCTTAATTATAAGAGACTTCATTGCTAAAAAATGGTGCCATAAAAATCACAATATCTGCAGAGCACAAATAAAGCAAAAGATGAGGTGTGCATGTACCATGTTATTGTAGGCTACAGAAGCAGCTATTGTATTGATATTCATGTTCTGCATAATAAAAAACATGGGATTTGATCTTTTTTTCCCCTTTCAGCAAACAGAAAAACATAGTAGTACCCAAACAGCAGTTAACACTTAGTTGAGGAGAAGAGTGATCCATTCTTGTATATATTATATATTTTTTTATTTGAGCTGCATGAAACCACTGAAAACTTGCAAGAGAATTATCTAGCAAAAATTTGAAATTTCTTTTATTCAGCTGTGCTTTCAGATTCAGCATTTTTGCAGGTGCATAGAACTGGCATATTGTCAATGAAAGCAGACATCTAATTTTACAGATGGATGCATTTTAGAAATATATATAGATAGATACACACACACACATATAGTGTAGTTCTCAGGTTTTTAGATAGATTATTTTTTATCTTTGCTAGTAAGTGCTAGATATTGTCTTACTTTCAATAGAATTATATTGATATAGCTATGTCCTGTGTTTTCTTCCGTCAGATTCATATTTGTATCTGTATTATTTATATTTTGCTGAAATTCGTGGTAAAGTGGTTAGCAGCATGTCCAATTAAACTGTTATTTGATTGCAATGTAGCCAATTTAAACAACTTTGGCATTTCCATATTAAATTCTTGTTTACTGGAGTATAGGGATACTGCAATCCCTTAGGCCTTTATGTACAGACTTTGGAAGGGTATAGCTAAGTGTATATAAAGCTGTTGTGGAAGCTTTACAGTTTTACATCTTCTGCTCTGCTTTACCTTGTAGGAGATCTCATAACTGATACCAGCAACACTAAATTATTTGACGAAGTACATTTTTTGGCATAAGACATTATGACTTAAGTCATTACCTTCACAGCAAACTCGAAATTAGTCATTTTATGATATGGTTATATGCATCTTGTGATAAGTAGGAAACAATTATGAAGGGAAAGTCACATCATTAAAAGAATCTTTGGTAGTCATTCTTTCGACTGCCTGCCTAGGTAGCTGTGCGTGTCCTCCATGTAGTAAATATGTTCTGGATCTTTGAAGCATGTGGAATCACTGCAGGCTCTGGATCTTTGAAGCACGTGGAGTCACTGCAAGTGTGGTAGCATCCTTACTCTGCCATAGCAGCTATTTAATAAAGGTTTCTCATTAGCTTTGCTTTTTTAGGAAAATAAGACCTCATGATTTCTGCTTTGAGTATTCTTTGTAGAGTCAAGGCAACTGCTTTCTACCTGGCATAAGGGTATCTCACCAGCCAGTTGGCAGGACCCTAACTGGGGACCAGCAACAGCATGTGATGCCTCTTGCCTTTCGTAGCTGTCAGAGTGGATATAGTAGAGGAAAGATGAATTTACTGTTCTGGAATGATAGAAGTAAGGAACACAAACATAGGCTTTATTACCTCCTGTTCTTCTTTAATGTATCTTTTCTGTTTTTTCTAGAGAATATTCTGAAAAAATGCAGCTTTGATCACCTTGACAGTCTCTTTGGCTAAACAGGAAGTATCTGATCATCAGAGACATTTAGTTTTTAAACCTTCATTATTGTGTGCAACGTCCAAATAGCACAGCATTTTTTTTATTTGTTCCACTCTATAGCTACGTCCTGTACCAAATGAATTTGGAACAAAGCACACTCACACTACATCAGTGTTAAAAATGTCACCTGCAGAGTATAGCCTTTCTGACATATGTACTATCTCTGAAAAGTAATCTTTCTCTTCTTCATTTCTAGGAGTGATGGGATTTTGCCAGCTTCCTGCTGCAAAGTACTTGAATCTAATAACTTAACACTCTCATTTACTTTTTACTGCAGTTAGTAATTCTATACTGCAAAGCCAAATATTGTTAAAATAATGATATATTCATTTGGGTTTTAGTTGGACAAAAAGATCACTAAATGTAAAATAATAGCTTTCATTCTACTGAAATCAATTGGAGCCTAGATTCTGCTGGTGGAGTTTGGAGGTTCTGACAAAGGTGCACACTCACTGACTGCACTGAACATTGCTCAGAGGAAATGACCATCAAGCTCAAGTGTGAGAACCTCAACAGTGCAGTTGTTACCTAAAATCACTACAAATTATTTAAAATGTAAGAAAACAGTAGAATTTGTTGTACTACAGTGTGCAGTTCTTAAGACGTATTTTTAAAGTACCAAAGTCAGAACTGCAAGTGCCACATGAACTCATTTAGGGGCTTTAGCATAATTAAATCATGTGACTCCTTTTTTGATGAGAATTTTCTCTTTTCCAGAAAGCTTCCAGTTACATTTTCACAAGACACTGTGCCAGCTAACTGAAACAGATATATTGTTGTTTTACAGTAAGAGAGATTTGTCAAGAATGATGAGATTAATGATCTTTAATTGTTAAGCTTGTCTTTAGAACTTTTCTTACCTGTGGCCAACCACATTTTTAATTTCCTGTGTCCTGGCTAACAGACAAACCTAGGGGCTTGCTGTGCTTTTGGAAATCAAATATGTTGTTGTTTTTCTTTTGTTCTTCCATATTTAATTAGACTTTTCTTGTTTGTATGTATTTGTTCAAAATCCAAAAGTAATCTGTAAGCAGTCAGTAGTATTTTAGTGCCTTCTCTTACCTGATGAGACTGTGTCATACTGAAAACATACAATCATGTCATTAAACATTCTTCCATAATACATGAACAGGGAAAGGAAGAGTTTAAGTTGCATTAATTATAAAATCTGGGCATTGTTAGGGACAAGAATGACAGAGAGGTGTTAGAAAAAGGTAGGGATACTAGATTAGCTTCCTCTTGTATTGCTTGTGCAGAAGTGTTGCCTGCCTTGTTGAATCACAGTGATTTCTGCAGATTATCTCACTGTTATAGAAATTAAATCTTGTGTTGTTGATAAGCACATTGCCTGTGAGAGCGCTGTGTTTTTCTTTCCTTTATTGAGTACGCAAAAATTCTTGAGAATTTCGGTGGAGATGTCTGGTTTATCACCCTATTTATTTATATGTATATACAAAAATAAAGAAGTGCTAAATGTATCTTGTTAAACTGTACTGAATGTTTATAGTAAGAAGCCTGTGAACCTACAATATATAACACCAAAGCACACTAATGCTAGTCACGTAAACTGTCAGGCTGCTGTATTAAGAGACTAATGAAGGACTAATGAATATAGGTTTTTCTCTGTGGAATTCTTGGGAATTCTGGTAGGGGGAGCACTGTTTGGTGTTTTCTGGCAAAGCTAAATTTAACATAAATTTAATAAACAATGCTAGTTTTCCATTCTTCTTGCATGGTACTAATTTTTGAAGGGAAATGTCAATTTTTCAAATTTCAGTATATCTTGGCTTTGCTAATAGCATGTGGGACTTCAGGAACTGAATATTGCAAAGAAGTTAGAGATATTAAGTTCCTTCAAAGACCACAAATAATATTTTACAATGAATATCATTAAGCAATGTTTACGTATTCTTGTGCTATTTCTTGAACTCTTTGCTTAAGTGTATAGTTCTGGAATTCCAGAAACTCATTTGTGGAGCTAAGTGGACCGCTATTGTAGCCCAGCATGATCTTTGTGATGAGTTACTTTTGATCTGTTTTGCTGCATGAGGCAGAATATGCTTATACATACAAGCATTTAACTTGTCTTAATGTTTTTGGATTCTTTTCTAATGTTTAAAGAATTCAGAATAGTTGTTCTAAGAAGCATGGATCTGTTTGATTTTCTCAAGTGCAATCACATCAAAATGAATGTGGAATCTTCCAAATTTTCCTAAAACTGAAATATTTCAGTGTAAGAAATAATTTAAGAAATCTATTCGCATCCTTAGCTTTTAGTTAATCAGCTGGGTTTTGTGCTACAATAAAACAAATAGATCATGGTAGGTTAAATTTTAGGCATGAATTTCTACCATCCGTTTGCAAGCAAAAGGCTATACTGTGTGTTGAAGGTATTTTGGTTGCTAGTCAATAGTGCATCTTTGCATTTTGAGTGTCTGTTAATTTGAAATAAATCTCAAAACTCATTCTTGACAACAATGACACTGTTCACTTTTATGTTATGTGAACAGGCATTGGATTGGTGTTGGGGAGTTGCTTTTATCCTTTGTCACTTCTGAATGTGGGTTGTAAATCAGAGAGACTTAGCACCAACAGATATCGCTTCCTGCAGTTGTCATCCATCCTTTAAGTGACTGGATTGGGAAACAAGAATAATAAAGACAAATTTCTGGGAAGTGAATGGACAAAGGAAGATACATAGCTCAATGAATCGGTATAGTTAAATGCTCTGTTTCCATGATTAATTAAGAAGACAAGTGTCTTTGTGTAACCTGTAAGTTTATAAATTTTTTCCTGCAAAGAAATTCCAGTAAATCATTCTGGATTTGAATGTTCACAATATGTAAGTAATGCTAGTACTTTTTGTTTTAATCTCCTTTTGGCAGCATTATCCCAAGACATATGGAATGGTTTTTGCTCTCTTGCACAGTCTAGATCAAGCACCTACTCCCAGGTTTACTCTCACCTCCCAAGGCAGCTAGTTGACACATAAATATACAGGTCTATGAAAATAGACTATTTTGCTCTTACTGCAGGCAACTATTCTTGAATCATAATGCTATTGGAATGAAGAATTTCTGTCAGAGTAGTACTTAATATGTAAAATTTGGATAAAGTTTCTGTCTAGATTGGTTCTCATGACTGTAAACCATTTTTGAGTAGTAGAAAATTAAAATCTGTTTGTATTATGACAGATCAGACTCCCCATTGTAATTTACAACAGCCTCTTCTTGTATTTTCTGTATGGGCTTTTACAAAAGTTTGCATTATGTACACGTGCCTTCTCTAATTTTATGAAAGTACAGTTCTTACCTAGAAGACCTTTCTTTGTTGATCTGCTGTCTTCTCCAGCTCCTTTCTTTTCTGAGTAGAAGAAAACAGAGCTACTTCTGCTGTCCTATTTTACTTGCAAGGATACTTATGTGATTCAGCATAAGCTTTGGATAAGAAAAAACTCCTTGGCACTACTTTGTCTTTAAAACTTACTTATTTTGGTTACTGTAGTAATCAACACTATGTCGCTTTGTAAGGACTCTGATAAAGGGTATGCAGAGCTTGCTTATCACTTTTTTTCTGTCTGATTTTCTTCTTAATTTAGCTTTCCATTTTTTTAACAGTCTTCCATGGCTCTGGAGGAAAACATTTGAAAAAACAATATTTAACCCCTTGGACTCAGTGGAAAGCTTCCCTGACTGCAGCAGCTCCTGGACTAACCCCCTGATATCTGTCCACACCAGCAACAGTATGCATTAGGAGATTGTGGTTTGCTCTGCTTGTTTCTCTGAAGAGTCATCCTGCTGCAGCCTTACAACCTGTAATCCTTGGGAAGGAGTCGGTTTCCTTAGTGGGTTATTCCTTCTTATGTATTCAGCTCTATTAGAAATGAGATTCTCTGCTTGGTTTTGTTTTCCAGATAAAATTCCCTGGGACAAACAGAAAAAAAGTTTTACTGTTTGTTTGGATGTTTATTTCAGACTGCCGTGAGCCTACTCTCTTAATTCCTTTTATCTGTATGCAGAGGAGCATAGGAGACTCCTGCTGGCCCTACCTGTGAACGCTGAAAGCTGCTGCAGAGCAGTGGCTTGCTTATGGGATGTGTATTACTCTGGAGGCAGGGGTTTGCTAGAGGACTAACTGGAGTCCTCTGGTAGTTGGTTAACTTGGGGTCAACAACTCTTGAGGGAGGGAGCCCTTTGAAATGATAAGGGCAGAGAGACAGTTTATTCTATAGTTCGGGCTATTTTTCTAAATTACCTTCTCTTTAATGCATTGAGACGCAAGTGGGCATGTGTATATGTACCTTAAATCTGGAGCTGTGTGAGGGCTCCTGATGGTATCTTTAGATCTGCTGACAATTAAATATGATGAGTACTAGGAAATTTTTTTGTAGCAAGAAGGTATATTTTGCAGAAGCCCTGCTTATATGCAGATGGTACAAGCTTTTCACCTACTCTAGTAACTTGATAAGTAAGCAACTGTTACAGAGAATTTCTTGCTGATGCCTTACTATAATCTAAAAGAAATCAGAAGTAATTCCTCTGGCAAAACTGATTCTGTAGCACAGTTTTTATTGTGCTACCTCTTCCTATATTCCAAATGGCTGAATGTTACAAAAATAACTAAATGATGGAGGAGTAATCTCAAATATTATGTATGCCATAAAATACAATGCAGAATATTGTACAATATGGGAAAGTGCACTATATTATAATTATGGGTCAAGGCCAGCACATTGAAAAATTTATGGAATATCAGCATAAATTACTAGCTGTATAGATTTGATCTCTCTTGATTTCTTACCATCCTTTTTTTTTTAATATTGCCAAATGAGACTTTGTCAATCTAGCTGAGTGACAGAAAGGAAGCATTGGTACAAAAACAGGGTGCTGTCCTGCCCCTCTTAGTGCCTTTTGTATATGTATGTTACAAGGAAGAAGAGTGACTTCCCCGAAGTTATTGATAGAAAAGAAAGCACTTTGAAATTCTCACAATGTGAAAAAAACAGACATGATTCTACTGACCTGCCATATTAGAAGGTACTGACAGTCTTCCAGAAGTTCCAGTATATTCCTGCTAATTTAGGATTCCTGTTAATTCAAGAGCTCTACAGCTTCTGCTTGGCTAGCAAGGAGCTGGAAGTTGTTGTTTGACAAGGTTGGTTGGAGCAAGTAAAATTGTTACTGGCCTGGGCTGTTTCTTATCAACAGAGTAAACTTTACAAGTATTTTGAAGTAAATTATATTGTCAGAAGGTCTCTGAGTTTTCGACTTGTTTTGGAACCAGATAAGAAAATGCTTATTGTTGTGAAAGAATTACTACCATATATACTTACAGGCATCATAACCTCTCTATGCAGAAGGCTCAAGTCTGTGTAAAGGTGAAGAACAGTACAGCAGTTTCTAGACTCTATATGGCTTTAAGTTATTTTTCTCCCGTCTGATGGGCTATTACTCAGATTTAGCGAAGCTGCTAGGAAATACAACATTTGAGTATAAGTAAGAGCAAGATGGTTTTTGGGAAGGAGTTGTGAATTCCGGATTTTTTTTTTCAGTCTACTGGTTTACTAATGTAAAGAATACATCTGGATACAGGCCAAGTGATAGCTGCAATTTCAAGGCTGTAAGCTTTTAGAAGTGACCCACTGTTAGCATTATCATTGCAGATATGAGTTTGGATTTTGAATTTAATGAAACTTAATAAAGTTTAACTGACCAGTTACTTATTTTCTTGTCGTCTGGATTGCTGATAGGTTTTCCTAGTAATGCATGTCCTTTGCCTAAGTTTATTCATGTATACAGCTAGAAGATGTATTATGCATATTTTCAGAGACAATTTGGAACAGTTTTTATCCACTTTAAAATACATTGAAATTTGATTAGTATTTTCTCTATTTTTAGTATTTTTATCAATTTATTAATGGTTAAGAGCATATTTATAGAATTCTGCAGTTTCAACACCCTGCAAGGTTTCATATTCTCCACATATCAATATAAATGGTTGTGTAAGTTGTCAGAATACTTCACAGTATTTGATAAACATTTGCAAAAAGGTCATGTCTTGTATCTCTCTATTGTTTAAAATTATATCCTAGGAACTTTCCTTTTTGAAAGTTGACTTGAATAGTACAATAAGTACAGAGCATGAATGTGGCAGAGTCTTTAAAATGCAGTTGTAGCCTTTGACGTTGCCAAGAGAAAAGGTGCAGAGTTGTAAAGATGTGAATTTGTCGTGAGCTGAAAGTAATCAATTTATACTCAAATCAGGTTGGTTTGTTTTAGCTCTTCACCTCCATATTACCATTGAATTCAAATACCATCGTTTGTTCTTGAATTCTTGTTCAAAAGTCTATCTTTCCTAAATCTATAAAGCAAAGCCTTTTTTTCAAAGCAAAATTTTTTTGTTTTCCTGTTATGGTTACTGTTGACTTTCTTTTGAGAGTTCTACATTGATGTATATATTCAATTTAGAACTTTAATCTTTTCTGTTGTCTAAATTAGGTTTTTCGACAAGCCTCTTTCTTTTTTTTTCTTTTCCCTGTCCTAGTTCATTAACCTTAACTCCAGGGTTGGGTAGTTACTCTTTATTCATTCCTTGTTTAATGTTTTCATTAGTTTATGTTGTGTATAGTTTGCCTAGTAGCATTTTGGTACCTGCATACCGCATATTTCTCCTTTTGTAAAATGTACCATCTCTTAAGTGAACTGCAGTTTCTAACTCTTCTCTTTACAAACAGAGCTTAAAATCTGTCTTGTAAAATGCTTAGAGGGTTGAGGTTTTATAATTTTGCAACAGCAGACATAATATGGAGATGTTTATGAGGTGCTGGCTGAAAATAACACACAAACTTAAATACAACCACAGAATTTAAACATTACATTATTAAGGAGGCAGAAAATTAATTTTCCTGAAAAAAACGCTGATTTATAAATTTTGTATGCTATATATTTTATTTGCTTGCTCAAGCAAAATCATACAAGCTTTGAAAAAGAGAACGACAAAGCACTCATCAACTTAGGTAGTGTCATTAGGAGGCTTTTTAAAGGGTAAAGTGAAAGCATCTTCCATGTTCTATGTTACTGCTCTACATAGCAGACAGTTGATTGTTTCCAAATTTTTGTAGATTGGTTCTTTCTCCTGAAGCTCATTCATACATTCATTGCTGAATTTCCCTACGGGGAGAAGAATTATGCTTACATACTTGTGCTAGTCAGTATTATAATCTCGAACAGGGAAGATAATTAAACTAACCTGCAATGTAAACTTACTATTTCTTTCACTTTGTTTAGTAACTACTAGATTTATGTTTATCTGGAGAAAAATGATTTGCTACCAGATACAAAAAGTTTAAAATAGGTTGTCTTTTTTTCTGTCAAATCAAGCATGTAGTTGTATATAATCATTTGGAGCAATCCCACAAAAACTGCTAGAAGCACGGTTAAATGAAGATTAACATAAGGCATCTAAAATGCACATCATCCTCAAAATTGCCTACTTTTGAAACATCTTCAACTCCCAGCATTTCCACTGTCAAAAGGTGGAGGAGACACATACACATTAGTTCGAACATATAAACATTGGTTCAAAGATTTCCTTTTAACATCCATGCCTCAAAACTACAATTAGCTAGAAATACTTTATAAAAAAATACCATTCTGCTTTAGAAATAACTTCAAAGATTCCATCTCTCAGCTTCAGTTTGTGTCTTGGGTCTTTTTAGATGACATAAACACGATGCCCTTTGCTCAGCGCTTGATAAATCAAACACAGGTTTCTCAATGCACAGAGAAATCCTCTTTCAGTTAGTATCAAATCCTCATGCATTTCTTCTTTTCATAACATAATTAGATCTAATATTAGCTTCATCTGCTAAAATAGTGTTGAAGCTCTTATTCTCAGTATCTGAACTTTGGAACTGTTGTCCTGACTCTCTAGTTCCAGTAGGTTAGTATTCTGCATTACTACACACAGAGCTTATTTTTCATCCTTTAGGCTGAAGGCAGAGGCAATCATTTCACCCTCAGTAAGTGAGGAAAGCAGCTCATGTCACTAGAATCCGTGCAACTGGATCACAGGTCTCTACAAGTACCTAATGTGCTTTGTGAGTTGAATGTAGATAATTTAAAATACTCTTGGGGCAGACATAATCTGTTAAAGATAATCCTCCCTTTGAGGTGAAAAAACCACACACAGCTGATTATCTTCAGACCCACTTGAAATATTTATTGGGTAGGAAGGGAGAGTTTCATAAACATAAATGACTTCTTACCTATTAGGTTGGCACATCTGTGTGATGGGGCACTAAGGGAGATAATGGTGTAAATGATAGACTGGAAAGTAAATATCTCTTCACCCCCAACTTTTTGCATCTATGTTCTTTCAGGTCTTTCATGTCTTCTAGTGTTGCATTATAATTCAGTTTTCTGTGATTTCTTCAGTTGCCTTGAATTCCTGCTTTCTTGCTCCTTCTTGAGGTCCTTTCTTGCTCCTCAGGAGGTTCTTACTTAATACTCTTTGATGGTTCTTAGAACTGATGATGTTCAGTTGTTCTTGGGGACGGTAGCAATTGTGCTGTCTCTCTAAAATGTAGTACTCTTCATGAGGCCCACATAGCACCCATTCTTCCTTTTTGTTGAGCGAACTCTTGTAACAAAATATACAGGCTACATTACTTTTGTAGTGAATTTTAGAGGACTGAATTAGATGTGTATTTTTATTTTATAATTGCACATACAAGTGCTTTTTGTTAATGAGTTCTAGCTAGATTTGCATGACAAAAATATTCCAATGTGTCAGAACACATTTTACTACTGAGTTGGGAACTAACAGAAAAGAAGCAAGATCTGCATGCTTCTCTATATGATTCTTCACAGTTCAATTTTTGATCTCTCTATTTGCCTTGAAATGTGAAAAGATTTATGAGTGGTAGAAAACACTTGACTGTATGCAATCATGATAAAAAGTCGCAATTACATGTACATTCATTTTTTATCTTCTGGTTCTGTGTAATTAATGTAATATGTATCATGACTATACAGATTATATTTTCTTATTTTTCTCTGTTAGCACTATATTTGCCATAAAAATTCAGTAACAAATAAAGCTTGAAGGTTTTGTTGTATTTTATTTGTTTTTCAGAAAGAAAAGATTGAATAGAAATCAGTATAGAATCTGTTCCCAGATGAGTTAAATAGTTAGAAATTTGCTCAGTGCTAGTAGTGTTGGTCTTCAGAGTCCCAATATGTGCATTCAAGACTAAACAGAAGTGTGAATTGGAGACAGTCAAGCTTCAGAGATTAGAAAAACCAAAAGAAACTGGGAAACTAACTAACTGATTGATGGGATGGGATGGAATGGGATAGCAAAGGATAGAATAGTGTAGCGCAGGGTAGAGTAGCCAAAGGGTAGGGTAGCAAAGGGGTAGCCTAGCCTAGCCTAGCCTAGCCTAGCATAGCATGAAAGGTTCAAAAATGGAAGCTGTACATTTGTAAGCTTCCCTGGGTCAAATGAAGAAAAAAAACATGCTGGTAGCAGTCTCCCCAGTGGAATGTAATTTATTCAATTTGTCTCAATGTGACATGTATGATTATCTACATATAAAACATGTTTTATAGGTGCTGCCTCAAAAAGCATAACTCTTTGGATAGGGCAACATCTTCTTAGCAAGGGATAATCTAATCTCTTAGATGAGACCGTGAATGAGGTGAGACCAGCTGTCTAGTTGATGTGTCAGTGAACTCTTGCACCAGGAGTGCTCTTGCAGTAAAAGGACTTTTTTTAAGGAAGTGGGTATTGGTAGTGGGAGGTCACAAAAGATAAGGAAAGCTGTTTTAAAATATCATCAACAGTAGCTGACTGGCATATTAAACAACAGAATGAGGAAATAATTTACAAATACACTTCTGTGCTAGAAGCCCAAAAAATAAGATGTGAAGCCAGACTGCTTAGTATCAGATGGACAGTCCTGACACACTGGGCATCTCAATGTCCCAGAGGAAGGAGGGTTATTTGTCAGAGCAGTGTTAAGTGGGTACTAGCTTTGCAGGAATGACAGAGTAGGATTACCTGGTGAGAGAATGGTGCTGTATGAAAAGGATTATTTAAGTGTGATACCAAACAGCTGTTACAGAAATAGGAAGCATTGCATAATGCTTTTGTATAGAAGTCCTCTATTTTAATAATATATAACTAGCAGTGGGATTGTACTGCTGATCTTTTCATCAAGATGCTGACAGTCCTGCAGAAATGCAAAGCAAGTTTCAGCGAGATATGAACGACAGGCTGTAATTACAGAGGGTTTCAACTATTCACATAGAGTCTGCATCATTACTTTGCCAAGAAAAGATGCAGAGATACAAATTTGTATGGAGTAAGTAACTCTTCTAGGACAATTAGTCTTAGAATACAAAAGGAAAGATACTGTTTCGGATTTTATTTTGGGTGGTATCCAGAACTTAATTCAGAAAGCATTAGAGAGAATGCATCAATGTCTTTCTTAGAAGAGCTATTCTTAGACATAGCAACACATACTGTCTCAGAAGTGCTGAAGAAAATTGTAAACCAATTAATTCTGTTCTTGCCTAAACTAGTATATTCTTTGTCTTTGCCACAAAGGCATGTCACTACCTAATGTTCAACTTGTTGCTTAGGACCCCGCTTTTTCTGCACACCTGTTATTCTAGCTGGTTGGTTTTTGAGGGGTTATTCTGGCAGGCACCTGTGAGGTCTATCTGAACAGCAGTTCAGCCCTCTGGAGAGTTTATCAGTTAACTCCTCTCAGTTTTGTGTTATCTGTTAACTTGTTCAGAGTCAATATAACCCATCTTTGAGGTAGCTAATGATGTCCCTACTAACTGGCTCTGGTATGAATCTCTGAGGTATGCTTTTAATTGCTAGCTGCCAGCTGAACTCCACACCGTGGATCACCACGCTTTAAGGCTAACAGTCCAGCCAATTTCCCAGCCATCTTGTCTACTTTTCATTATATTTCTCAAACTATTTGTTACGGAGGAGGTGGGAGATGATCTCAAGTGCTTTGCCAGATTGAAAGTAAACACCATTGTCTGTTCTCCTTTTACAGTCTATCATCTCCTTACACAGGTGATCAGATTTGTAAAGCAATTTTTTTCCTTGGTAAATCCTTGCTAGCTGTTTCTAATCACTGTCTTGTCTACCAGGTGGCTGGACATGATTTCCAGCATTATTTGCTCTGTAACTTTCCATGGAAAAGAGGCCAGGCCTGTATTTCCACTGCATCTCATCCCTTTTAAAGATGGGTTCATGTAGTGTTTGCCTCATTTTTGTTTTGGTTTTGTTTGTTTGTTTGTTTAACTAGTAGTAGAAGAGAGTGGAGCAAATCAGTTAGTCTGGGGATAAAAAGAATATTCACTTTCCAAAAAAGGAACCACATAAAAATGAGGCAAAAAACCCACAACCCACCTCAAACACTAGAACAAATAGTACAGAAAAGGCTGTGAACAGCTGGAGACTGACAAAAAAAGGTACTATAGCTCAAATATATTCTATAGTTTGAAAAAAACGAATTGGAAAAAAAAAGCCAAACCAACCTGTAACCCAAAATATTCTTAAAAAGCTCTCTGTAAAGACTTTGTGAGGAAGTTTTTGTGGCCCTTACAGAAAAAAGGTAAGCATGAAAAACTCAAGCTTGCATTGCTGACAACAGGTGGGCAATAAACACTGGTAGGATAAATGCAAGTGTAAAGATGAGAAGGCTAAAGAACCTCTTGAAGAGTCATTTTTAAAGGTGATAAATAATAATGATAGTAAAATTTTACTTAAATAAAGTTAAAAAGACGCTAGTAAGGAAATGTGTATGTTTGCTTAATGCTTACCAGTCTAAAAGGACACACTGGGTTTGAAAAGCCATAAAAAAACAGCTCAGTGAATCTTTGCATCAGTCTTTCATTTTGAAGATGCGAAGAAGGTGCCAACAAGTCATGTATTCTTTGTAGCAGATAGGTCAAGTTGATAGAACTTTTTGAAGTTCGTTCTAAACTGTCATTGTGCCACTTGACTGGCCGGTTGTCACTGTAAAGTCCATCTACAAAATGGGCTCCAGGGGGAGCTGCAGACCAGTAAGCCTGAGTGCTTACGTACTTGGGAAGGTAGCAGCCTCGTTAGCAAAAAAAGAGGGGGGAAAAAAAGGAAAATATTAGAGTGGAAGAGAGGTCACTGAGCACAGATCAATGCTATTTTGCTGTGGAAGCATCAATTTCATTTCCTATAAATGGAAATCTTGCTTTATCAACCTGCTGGAATTGCAGAAGGGTGACAGTAACCATCTAAATAAAATCTGATCTGTGTTTTCCAATTGCCTTTGATGAGGTTCCCCATTGAAGATTATAAGGAAATTTCATTCTTGAGGGATTGGAGAAAAGCTCCTTTTTGCAACAGGAAACTTGATGAAGCAGAGGAAGCAAAGAGTAGTAGTTATGTGCAACTTTCAGGATGGAAAATCGGAATCAGACAACAGAAGCTGTTAGGCTTGTGCTCTATCCCAAGAAGCATCTGCTTTTGACTTTGCTGGAGACAAAGCACTGTTTGTTGATGGACTCAACTCTGGTCTAGCCTAGCTGGGCATTTTTAGTGTTCATGCAAGCCAGCCATTAACCTCCATGAGTGGCTGGGTCTTGTATTACGCATTGTAACTTCTTATATAGGCTTTCCTATATGTGCAACTCCTAGCAGCTCAGGAGAAAGCCGTCCCCAAGTTCCGGAAAAGTAGCCGGCGGGGTAAGAAACCAGCATGGTTGAGTAGGGAGGTCCTAAGAGACATGAATAGGAAGAGGAAGGTCTACGACCTCTGGAGGAAGGGGCAGGCATCCTGGGTGGACTATAGGGAGGAAGCGAGAATGTGCAGGGAAAAAGTCAGGAGGGCTAAGGCCCAACTAGAAATGCGACTGGCCAAGACTGTGAAAGACAACAAAACGTCTTTCTGCAAATACATCAACAGCAAAAGGAGGGCTAGGGAGAATCTCCAGTCCCTAGTAGATGCAGAGGGAGCAACAGTAACAGGGGACGAAGACAAGGCTGAAGTGCTCAATGCCTACTTTGCCTCAGTCTTTAACAGTAAGGAAAATTGTTCCCTCTGTGCACAACCCCAAGGGTTGGAAGAGAAGTATGAGATTCCCAAGGTCCAAGAGGAGGTGGTTAGAGACTTACTTGCCCAGCTAGACGCCCACAAGTCTATGGGGCCAGATAGAGTCCACCCAAGAGTTTTGAAGGAGCTGGCGGATGTGCTGGCCAAACCCCTTTCCATCATCTTCCAACAGTCCTGGATGACTGGGGAGGTTCCGCTGGACTAGAAGCTGGCTGATGTCGTGCCCATCTATAAGAAGGGGTGCAGGGAGGATCCGGGGAAATACAGGCCTGTCAGTCTGACCTCGGTACCAGGGAAAGTCATGGAGCGGGTGATCTTGAGTGCTATCAAGAAGCACTTGCAAGAGAACCGGGTGATCAGGCCCAGTCAACACAGGTTCATGAAAGGCAGGTCTTGCCAGAGTAATCTGATCACCTTCTATGACTGAGTGACTAGACTCTTGGACGAGGCTGTGGATGTGGTCTTCCTGGACCTTAGTAAGGCCTTTGATACAGTTTCTCACAGCATTCTGCTTCAGAAACTGTCAGCCTCTGGCCTGGACGGGCGCACACTCTCCTGGGTGAAAAACTGGTTGAATGACCGGGCCCAGAGACTGGTGGTAAACGGAGTTAAATCCAGCTGGAGGCCAGTGACAAGTGGGGTTCCCCAGGGCTCAGTGCTGGGTCCAGTCCTGTTCAATGTCTTTATCAATGACCTGGATGAAGGCATCAAGTGCACCCTTAGCAAGTTTGCAGATGACACCAAGCTGGGTGGAAGTGTGGATCTGCTGGAGGGTCGGGAGGCTCTGCAAAGGGATCTGAACAGGCTGGACTGCTGGGCTGAGACCAACGGCATGAGGTTTAACAAGGCCAAATTCCGGGTCCTGCACCTGGGGCACAACAACCCTGTGCAGCTACAGACTAGGAGAAGCCTGGCTGGAAAGCTGCCAGGAGGAGAAGGACCTGGGGGTGTTGGTTGACAGCCGACTGAACATGAGCCAGCGGTGTGCCCAGGTGGCCAAGAAGGCCAACGGCATCTTGGCTTGTATCAGAAACGGCGTTACCAGCAGGTCCAGGGAGGTTATTCTCCCCCTGTACTCGGCACTGGTGAGACCACACCTCGAGTACTGTGTTCAGTTCTGGGCCCCTCACCACAAGAAAGATGTTGTGGCTCTGGAGTGAGTCCAGAGAAGAGCAACGAAGCTGGTGATGGGGCTGAAGAACAGGCCTTATGAGGAGCGACTGGGAGAGCTGGGGTTGTTCAGCCTGGAGAAGAGGAGGCTGAGGGGAGACCTTATTGCTCTCTACAACTACCTGAAGGGAGGTTGTGGAGAGGAGGGTGCTGGCCTCTTCTCCCAAGTGCCAGGGGACAGGACGAGAGGGAATGGCCTCAAGCTCCGTCAGGGGAGATTTAGGCTTGAGATTAGGAAAAAATTCTTCACGGAGAGGGTGGTTAGGCATTGGAACGGTCTGCCAATGGAGGTGGTTGAGTCGCCGTCCCTGGAAGTGTTTAAGGTTAGGGTGGATGAGGTACTTAGGGGCATGATTTAGGGATTGGTGGGAATGGTTGGACTCAATGATCCAGTGGGTCTCTTCCAACCTGGTTATTCTGTGATTCTGTGATTCCTGAAATATTTCCAGCTTAGATATAAGTTTAGGTTGGGACTTTCACAATCAAATTAATATATCTGGAAATGCTTCAGATATTCAGACTCGAAGCCTACCCCTTTACTTATTTCATATTATTTATTCACTTCTGCATGCCTTTATTGCCTTAAAAAAATCTTCATGTAAAAGTTAACTTTTTAAAAAACTCTTGTACAATTATCATTATATGCTTCTTCTGTAGCGTTTAGGGAGGTATTATGTATGTATATATGCACATAAACATGTTATTAGTAATAATGTTTTTAAAGCTGAAAAATAACATGTTCAGGAGACAGAAATTCATGCAGGAAAGACTCTATAATATCTTTAATTCACTCTTTCACATTCACTCTAGGATGAATACAGTCTTTAATTATGTAAACAGAGTGTTTTTTCAGGCAGGCATATTATCATTCAGTACAAAAAGTGAACTTGCAGTGAGTAGTAAGGACTGTGTGAAGGTTAAGGCCGCTGTAGTTTGTGTAATAGAAATTGACGACTATTGTGGTATGGAGAGTGAAAGAAGAGAAAAGAAAGTCAATCTGTGAAGGCAGCTAAGTGATCCTGAAAATAGATCAAATCTTATGTGTCATGCAAAGCAAGTTACTTTAACTTATCACATTTATAACTTCCTTTGTACTTGATGTAAGACTGTTGAATGTAAATTAGAAAACTTAGAGTAAGAGCTGAGCAAGAGATGCATTAAATGTATAAAGTGCTTTAAAACACAGTATATACTGAAAGGCTATTTTTTTAAAAAATGCTTTCCTTAAGTCAGCATATATTTTTGCTGAATTTTCTTTGTGCCTTATCTCAGCAGGACTTTGTGAAACATAGATTTCTGGTGAAGTAGTTAGATGCTGCTATTCAGAGTACAGCAGAAAAAGCTTTGAGGAAATCAGCAATAAACCTTCATAACAGAGCTAAAATACAATGTACTTGTATAGAATATGAGGTTATATTTTAAACAAAACCCACATATTCATGAAAGGCAGGTCCTGCCAAACTAACCTGGTCACCTTCTATGACAAGGTGATCCGCCTACTGGATGAGGGAAAGGCTGTGGATTTAGTCTTCTTGGGGTTCAGTAAAGCTTTTGACACCGTTTCTCACAGCATTCTGCTTAGGAAACTGTCAGCCTCTGGACTGGACAGGCGCACACTCTCCTGGGTGGAAGTCTGATTGACTGACCGGGTCCAGAGAGTGGTGGTAAATGCAGTTAACTCCAGCTAGAGGCCAGTTACAAGTGGTGTCCCCAGGGCTCAGTGCTGGGTCCAGCCCTGTTCAATGTCTTTATCAATGACCTGGATGAAGGCATCGAGTGCACCCTTAGCAAGTTTGCGGATGACACTAAGCTGGGTGGAAGTGTGGATGAGCTGGAGGGTCGGGAGGCTCTGCAAAGGGATCTGAACAGGCTGGATTGGTGGGCTGAAACCAATGGCATGAGGTTTAATAAGGCCAAATGCTGGGTCCTGCACTTGGGGCACAACAACCCTGCGCAGTGCTACAGACTAGGAGAAGCCTGGCTGGAAAGCTGCCAGGAGGAGAAGGACCTGGGGGTCTTGGTTGGCAGTCAACTGAACATGAGCCAGCAGTGTGCCCAGGTGGCCAAGAAGGCCAGTGGCATCTTGGCTTGTATCCGAAATGGTGTGACCAGCAGGTCCAGGGAGGTTATTCTCCCTCTGTACTCAGCACTGGTGAGACCGCTCCTTGAATCCTCTGTTCAGTTCTGGGCCTCTTGCTACAAGAAGGACATTGAGACTCTGGAGCGAGTCCAGAGAAGAGCAACAAAGCTGGTGAAGAGGGTGGAGAACAAGTCTTACGAGGAGCAGCTGAATGAGCTGGGGTTGTTTAACCTTGAGAAGAGGAGGCTGATGGTTGACCTTATTCCTCTCTACACCTGCCTGAAAGGAGTTTGTTGAGAGGAGGGAGCTGGCTTCCTCTTCCAAGTGACAGTTGATAGGACAAGGAGGAATGGCCTTAAGCTGTGCCAGCAGAGACTCAGACTGTATATCAGGAAAAAAAAATTCACAGAAATGGTCATTGGGCACTGGAACAGGCTGCCTGGGGAGGTGATTGAGTCACCATCCCTGGAGGTCTTTAAATGACGGGTAGATGAGGTGCTGAGGGACGTGGCTTGGTGGTTGATAGGAATGGTTGGACTCAGTGATCCAAGGGGTATTTTCCAACCTGGCGATTCTATGATTCTGTGATTCTATATTAAATTATTGACCTCTGTTCTATGTGCTGCAGGATCTTAGGCTAAAATAGGTGAGCTTACTGCTAAAATAGTGTGCAACTACATAGTTGAATTTTCATAATTAAATACAGAAAACACAACAATGTACGATTTTAACTAGTGTCTTTCATTCTAACATTTCCCAATTTGACTTTGAATCTTTATTATTGGTGTCCTTGCAACTTTATTTGTATGTAATTTTAAGAAAATAAAAAAAGAATAATTCAGATGTTTTGCTGTACAGACTGTAGCTGGTTGATAGTACAGAATAAACTAGAGTAGTAGTGTAGTATTAGATCAGAGCTAGCAAAGGGGAGGGAAGATTCTATTAATAAGTTTCTATAATAGTCTCGTGAAAGAGAAGAATGTTAAGATATATCTGCGCATGGTTGGCTGGTGGTTTTCCCTTCAGACTGAATACTTGTTCCCCTCTTAACATGATTCCACCTTCTACTGGTCTACTTTTCATCTCAGGGAATTCCTTACCTAAAAAGAACCAGTTGAAACTTCTTACTGTATATTACAACCAACATTGTGTGTGAATTTTGTAAATTCAGATTTGTGAATTGTAAATTCAGATTTATAAATTTTTATTGGCTGTTGTACAAATTACTCTATATGCTTTCAGTATGCTAAGTGTTGTCAAACTAGGACTAATTCCTGAGTGTTGGCAACTTTTTCTCCAGTAATATATTGGCATGATAATAGTTTAATTGTTCTTAATGGTGCCTATGGGATTGTTCAGTGGTTCTTATTTTCAAGTTCATCTTTTGTAGACTGAATCTTGAAGAAGAATTGAATCAGATGAAAGCACACCAATCTGTGGGTAAGTTCACAATAGTATTTTTTACAACAAAAAAGGAAGGTATAGTGTTCTATATGTATATATATAGTCTATCAGAAATATTAATTTTAAGGTTATTTTCTCTCCAAAGGTTAATTTCTTTTTCTTGAATGTGATTTCATAAGCACAAGGCCTTGTGTATTCTTATTTCAAGGTATATTTGCCCCTAAGTTCTTCACGTATCTATTAAACTAATGTAAATTTTTATATAGAGATACACACTAATATATATTTGCAACTTAGATGTATGTGCTGCATATAGAATAAGTTATTTTCTGTCTAGAATGTCTATGTATATGTATGTAAAAATATGTATATCCGTATGTGTGTGTTTATGAAGCTTTCTCCAGAATCTGAAATGGGTTTTGCTATATTGAAATATGGTGATACAAAAATTTCAAACTCATTCAGAATTCTTTTTTAAAACTAGTCTCACAAAGTATGTGAATTTGAAAGTAAATCAAAATGGTGTAGCTCTTACAAGAATTTATCTTAAATATCTTTATTTATATATTTAAAATCTTTACAGTAGCTGATGGTTCTGTGAAGATGGGTCTTTGTCAGTCGCATAGGTAATATGTTGCCACTGTGTCTCCATAACTACTCAAATTCTTTGTATTATTTGCTGTTTGTGAATCATCAAGATATTGGAAAAAAAAATACAGACTAGATACCAGGAAAAAATTTTTGCCAAAAGGGTCATCGGGCACTGGCATAGGCTGGCCAGGGAGGTTTTTGAGTTGCCATCCCTGGAGGTGTTTAAAGATGGGTAGATGAGGTGCTCAGGGACATGGTTTGGTGGCAGATAGGAATGGTTGGGCTCAGTGATCTACGAGGTCTTTTCCAACCTGGTGATTCTATGATTCTGGGAGAAGTATTCAAGAACGTGTAGTTATAGTCCAGCTGTGTGTCATATCTGTGGTGAATTCTTTATGCACAGTATTGTGCAAAGAGAGGGACTGGAGAAGTACTCTGCATGTTTTTAGCAATAAAGCTTTACCATTCTTTATGCCAGTTTTCTCCTATTGGCTGATGGGATTTTTTCTGTGATACTGTTGACCACTTCAATTAAAAGTAAAGATTTTTTTCTTTCTTTAATTTAAAATTGTATTATAGTGCCTATAAAACTAAGTGAATATGTAAGTGCTGAAAGCTGGAAGTTACTATTTTCTTTCATACTTCTTCATTACTTACTTTCAAAGCCCGCAGTATAGCTGAAAGGTTACTAGTGATGATTTCAAATACTGCCTTTAAAAACCAGTTATTTGTTTTCGCCAATTTAGTCAGTCTTTTCACAGAAAGAAGTGGAAAGGCAACTAATGATAAGAAGCAGCTGAGGCTTGCTGAGAAATGACCATGAGTTTCAAAAAAACAGTCTGATCCCTGAAACTGCCTGTTCTTGAAATGTTTAATTTAACAATTAGTCTTTTATTCCTTTTTTTGTTAATTTTCTTTTCAGACTAAAATGTATTATCTCTTTAAAGTGGGTGGTTGGATACATGCTTCTAGTTTGGCTATTGGTGTGATGATTATTTGTTGTTATTTGGTACTGAGGGAAAGTGTTAAACTACTAGTGAAATGTGGTAAGCAAATCTTATTTAACTTTTCCAGCGTTTATTGTTATTGGTATTATTTACAACTACCTGAAGGGAGGTTGTGGAGAGGAGGGTGCTGGGTGCTGGAGGGGACAGGACGAGAGGGAATGGCCTCACGCTCCACCAGGGGAGATTTAGGCTTGAGATAATTCTTCACGGAAAGGGTCTTTAGGCATTGGAACGGTCTGCCCAGGGAGGTGGTTGACTCACCTTTCCTGGAGGTGTTTAAGGTGAGGGTGGATGAGGTACTTAGGGGCATGGTTTAGGGATTGGTGGGAATGGTTGGACTCAATGATCCTCTGGGTCTCTTCCAACCTGGTTATTCTGTGTGATTTACCTGAACAGCAATTTTTTTATAATCCGAAGAGAATATATTAAGTAACACTTCTTGTCACCTCTTAAGGCTTAGCTGATTCCAGCCATTTTGAAACTTTCACCAATTGAAATATAAAAGTAGTTGCTCATCCAGTCTATAAAAAATAATTCTTTGTTGTTCCCTTGAAAATCCTAGGGTATTACAGTATGGTTCACACTCTTATCTATTGGTTAACATTTTCTAGAGAACCACGCCATAATGACTGAAATTGGATGTCCACTCTTGAGCATAAATGAGTACATGTGAGCAATGCTTGCTCATGCACTGGGAAAGTGTATATAACTTCTGCCCTAAAATGGGTATCAAAAGCCTTCCTCTTCGCAAATAAACGTACAACCTCAGCTCTGTTATCTGTAATTTAGTAAAAGTCCAAACTTGATATGGTCTAAATATACTTTGTTTGCAGTTTTAGGATGTGTGTTTTCTTTTCCTTTAAAAGGACACTTGACATGAATTTACTCAGCTTATCAATGATAAGATACTCTATCCATGACTAATACGCAGCTCTGTTTATGTTGAAACTGTGTAAGAAAACTTTCTGCAAATACTAGTAGTGAACTGTAGTATCATGGTTCAAGTACCATTTTGGCAGTAATGATGAACTAACTCATTATCAGCTTTGGTGACTATTAATTAGGAATTAAGTGTTATGTTCTAAAGCTGGCAGTGAGCTGTGTTTTCTCAGTGAGACATAAGTACACTTCTGTTAGACCACAGTAATTTGATAACTGGAGGTAGTAGGGTTAATGACTTGTGGTTCTGTTCCTTGAGGGAGAACCTTATATTTTATAATGTAGAAATATGATGGGCAGAGTGTATATCTTGCTGAATAGACTGATACAATGAATCTTTCTGCTGTTGTAGACAGACAGGCAGTTATAGGCAATGCTGTTTCATTGCCTCCCTAACCAGTTCTGTGAACAATTAGATAACAGGAGGAAGAAGGAGGAGAGAGGACCAAACAGGCCATTTATTTTCTGCTCAATAGAAAGGGTTATGCATCAGTGACCTTTGATTTTATTTGATGCTGCTTGTGACTTCTGTGATAATACTGAACACATACAGTCTTTTCTGTCTATTTTGCAGTGGCATTCTTTATTCTCTGCTTATAATATGTTTATTTATAGCTAGAGTTGTAAATTCTATTTTAGTACCTCCACATGATAAAGGTAACACCTTGGGTGCTTTGATCAGTTTCCTTGACTATGGGAAATATTTTTTCTTTTCAGTGGAATACAGTAAATGCTGATATAAAAGCTACAGCAGACATTCAAATGAGTGAATATTTAGAAAAAGATGAAAAGCATGTTCATATTATCTTTGTGTGTTACTTAAAGAATGTTGTAAATGTATGCAGTACCACTGTGCTGGGGGACTGTAGTCTGAAATAACATGGGAACCAACATATTAATATCAAGGTAAAGGTACATATTCCCCAGATGCATAGTTTTACCTTTTTCAGCTTTTATTATCTTTAGAATAGTGTTCCATTTATTTCATGAATACAGAAGTATTAATTGGCCATGACATGTTCCAAAGACAAAAGAAAGGTCTAATTCACTCTAACAAACTTGTTAGTCACTGTTTATATCAAGAGGATTGTGAATCTACAGAGAGTAAAACTGTTTTCTTCTACCCTTGCTTTGTTTATAAATCAAAAGTTTTCAAGTGACCTGCAGTGTCTGCTTAGAGTTTAAAATGATACTTCTAAAGCAGACCTTCGCCATGTAGCACAGATATTTATCCCTTACGATTAATTCTTTAAGTCATTTTGGGGAGAAGAAGGACAAGAAAGGAAGTATGGGTATTGTATTGTTTTTACAGTGTTAGGGTTTTTTCTTTAACATAATATTTCTTATTCTAAGAAAAGGTCCTTCTGAGATGTGTAATTGCTCATTTCTGTGAGCAGTGGGCAATTTGTGAATGCTAAGCACTCAGTTCAAATCTATACAGAATGGTTTTTACTTATGATTTACTGTTCATATTAGTAATTTAAACTTTTTCTTAGCATTCTTCTCTACAAATGGATCTAATTTTCAACATGTCTTTTTTTTATGGGGTTTTTAGTACCTAAAGAGCATAGCTGTCTCTGAGAGGGATGCTTAGAGTCATGTTCACTCTCATTAGTTGTATCAATTTCTAATTGTTATGAATTCACATTACAATCAGATGATTTGTGTCATTTATCTGGTGAAGTACATGATCTTTCACTTAACAAAAAAGGGAGTTAAAGTTTTTATCCATCCTAATTCTGAAACTGTTTGCTTTGTTCACCAATCACTCTGATCCTCCTAGCAGGGGACAAGACCTAGAGAACAAAACTGGTAGTGACTGTGTAGATAAAAAGGCAATGAATTCTGCTTTTAAGGCATAGAGGGAATAGTCTATAGAAGAATAAAAACTGGAATGAAAGTGTAGCGTCTTTAACCTACAGATCTATTGTACCTTTGAAAAGCTTATACTCTGAAAAAAACATACTGTAATGCTACAAAGATTCATAATTGTATGACAGAACGCTTTGAAAAGAGGTCACGCTTTAGAAACTGACCAAAAGACCCATCAGGAAAATAGACCCACATTATAAATAATTGCAGAAGTAAAGAACGCATTTCCTTAAAATGTCTAGGTATTGTTTTAGTCAAATACTGGGAGTATTTTATTTATTCTCTGATATATATTATTTATTTTCTGATAGAGCCACTTTTAAAACTTAGTAAAGATGATGAGGTTAAGAAAAATACTCCAAAGAGGAATATGAAAGAAGTTTCACATCAGACGTTACAGAAGGTAAGGTACAAACCCTAGTAAACAGATCTAAATTTTCATATAAAAATCATATGTATACGTCAGTGCTCGGGAATTTAGGCCATGATTTTCCTGTCCTAATTAAAAATTACAGATTTCAAAAATTGTAGCTGAAATGATTCTTAGTGAAGTAGCTGTGAATGTGTTATGTGAAATAAACATGGTTAATGGCAGAAAAATTAGAAGAATGTTTAGAAGTATAATGTTAAAAATTAAAAAAAATTTAAACTGCAGGTAACATGCTTAGCATTTTAGCACTGTTAAGTTCAGAACCCTTCATTTCTGTTGACAAGTATTTAACTTTACATGATACTAGGTGTCAGTCTCCATGGACTTCTTGCTATAAGATAAAATTGATGCATAATAGTGAT
The DNA here is from genome assembly GCA_033459285.1 of Clamator glandarius. Classification (NCBI taxonomy): domain Eukaryota; kingdom Metazoa; phylum Chordata; class Aves; order Cuculiformes; family Cuculidae; genus Clamator; species Clamator glandarius. Next base: position 26,014 of record JAUNZM010000911.1, on the reverse strand, counting down.
AAATCCACTTTTTGTCATACTTAAATATTAGCACAGCATTGCATGTGCAGATATTTTTTACATGTGTGAGTTTATCACTGTTTTCACAAGATAGTATCATGTACATTTAGTGTTTTTTGGGTGAACAAATATGATGAGTATTTAATCTTTACTACTCAACTTTCTACATGTTTTACTGCATACAGTAAGATGTTCTCGACTGGTTGCTATTTGTGTTGATATCTGTAACATACACAAGTAGTTTAGTATGTTAACAGGTGTTCACTTAAGAGGGCTCACTTGTATTTTACCATATGCTTTGTTTGCTGCAAAGAAAAGACATCCTTCAAACAGTATCATGCCTTTTGTTTGTCAATTTGCAGAACACTGTTTGTTTCATTACTTATAGATCTTTAAAAGCATGCTTAAATTAAATAAACACAGCTGTATAACTTTGAGCGTCAGTTTTGGTATGTCTGTTTATTTTTTATTTGTGAATTAGCTTGTAGGAAGTATGGTAATTTACAGCAGATGATGTGATTGCATATACTTGTCACACTTGCCATATGGTCAGGCAATGAAGGCTGTCATCTTGTTATTACTGAATGACAAACATCATGTTAAAATAATAACACACGGAATAGGAAGTGCTCACATTCATTTATCTTAAGGTAGAGTGAGTAATTGAAATAATATGAATGCTGCCATCTGAAATGTCACACAGTACTTGCTTATCATCCATATTTCAGAACTATAATTTTGTTTGCCAGGTACTACATAATTTTTGTCTTTATGAATATATGGAGTTATGATGGTACCTCAGAGATAAGTGTAGAAGCTACTATTGTTTGCTTCCTTCCAGCTGTCATACATGACTTTAAGAGCTAGTGATGCAAAAGGTTGCTTTAAAGAACTGAGAACTAATAGCAGAATTTCAGTTTAGGAAGGTGGTTGAAGAAAGGTACTGGTCTAACTAATAATCAGTGGGGAGCAACGTACAAACTATCAGACCTTGGTTTCATTGAAGGATTTGGAAAAATACCTGTTATTTCTAATTTCACCCAATAACTTTGTTCAGCTGTAAGGCAATCTCTCTTCATTGTGGGATTGCTATGAATTTCCGTAGAGGAAAGTAGCAATGAATAGACAAGCATATTAAAGATTTGGTATCAAACTCACAAATTCAATATAAAATTCACAAATGTATGTGAAATTTGAGCAGCTTTTGCCCTAATTTACTCTGTAATTTACTCTGCACATAAAGGCCTCTTATTTATTTGAATCAAATCTGTAGTACCCACTTTGTAAATAATTCCGTAAGTTTTAAAATAATTTAAATGCTTTAGCAAAATGTCCTTGCAAATACAGATGGCATTTGTTGAAAAATACTATGGTTTTGATACTTTCTATTTCAGAGTAAGTTTCAACATTTCATATTGCTACCCCAAGATTGAATTGCTGAGTATTTTACAAGATGAGTATCTCAAATTGGCCACGTGCATTCTACTATAGCTCCATGAAAAATAGTATTTACTACCTGTGTTGAGAAAAATACAGAGCATTTGGGGATGGAGCTTGTACAAATAGAGCAAAAAATATTTCTCCGAAATAACTAAGTTGTTACGGACCACAAAACCCACTCTCAGAATCACAGAATCACTAGGTTGGAATAGACACATCGAGTCCAACCATTCCTATCTGCCACTAAACCATGCCCCTCAGTGCCTCATCCACCCATCCTTTAAACACCTACGTGGAAGGTTAATCAACCAACTCCCTGGGTAGCCTGTTCCAGTGCCCAATGACCATTTCTGTGAAAATTTTTTTCCCGCTATCCAGTCTGAGTCTCTGCTAGCGCAGCTTAAGGCCATTATCCCTTGTCCTATCAACTGCCACTTGGAAGAAGAGGCCAGCTCCCTCATCCCCACAACCTTCTTTCAGGTAGTTGTAGAGAGCAATGAAGTCTCCTCTCAGCCTCCTCTTCTCCAGGCTAAACAACCCCAACTCGCTCAGCTGCTCCTCACAAGACTTGTTCTCCAGCCCCTTCACCAGCTTTGTTGCTCTTCTCTGGACTCACTCCAGAGCCTCAACATCCTTCTTGTGGTGAGGGACCCAGAACTGAACACAATATTCAAGGAGCAGTCTCACCAGTGCCGAGTACAGAGGGAGAATAACCAGCACATCCGTCAGCTCCTTCAATACTCTTGGGTAGATCCCATCCAGCCCCATAGACTTGTGGGTGTCTAGCTGAGCAAGCAAGTCTCTAACCGCCTCCTCTTGGATCATGGGAGCTTTGTTCTGCTCCTCTAATTCCTGACGGTGTACACAGAGGGAACAACTTTCCTTACTATTAAAGACTGGGTCAAAGAAGGCATTAAGTACTTCAGCCTTGTCCTCATTCCTTGTCAATGTTGTTCTCTGATGCCCTTTGCAAGCTTCTGGAAAAATCTCACAGGCTAGATATTTATTTTAGTATCCTCTAAAATGGAAATTGTCCCTTATTTCTGGAAATTGCAGGCTTTTGTGGTAACTTTAAACAAATATTCCAGAAGAACATTGAAAATCACTTGAAAGACCTTATTAATTTAAATAGCTGATATAAAATTTTATTTCAAAATAATTTTCCTTCTGAAAATGTTTTTGTAAATTCAGTTAGTATGTATAACAATATCAGTAATGAGCTCAAGATGCATCAGGAAGGTTCATTAGCATACTTAAACTTTCGTGTCACTTTGTCTGCAATTTTAACTTCTTTTACCATCTGCCCTTTGTTCAACAGCTGTATTATTGCAGCTGAAATGTTTTCATCTGTACTACATTAGAATTATTTTTAAATTAAGAACTATAAATTGCTCTTGTCCTTGTACTTTATTTATTATTGTCGTATAATAAATGCATTTGAAAACGGTTATTTTTTCCTACTGGATAGGCTGAAAATGCTAAAATTACTTTTGTTAGGTACAACAACTGGAAAGAAGATTCAAAGCCATTGAAGGAGAATTAAAGAAACAGAAAGAAGTAAATAAAGACTTGCTGAAGGAGAAAAAGTCTTTGAAAGCGTCTTTAAAAGTGCAAAAGGAAGATGCAGACGCAAGGGAAAGAGAGCTGGAAATGCTACTTAAGAGGATTTCTGAAATAAAAAAAAACAAAGCAGAACTTCAGTTAGTGATTGATAAGCAGAAGAAAGAAGCTGAATCTTTGAAGAGGCAAGTGGCAGAAGCTAACAGGTTGACAAACGAAAATGAAGATTTGCTGAGTCAGGTGCAGGAGCTGAAGTATTTGCTGGATGAAGCCAAAGCAGTGGCAGCCTCTGGGCAATGTAATTGCAAGATAACAGGCACCAAGGTTAAATTAAAAACAGCCAAGAAAAAGAGCTCTTTGGGACATCATGGAGCTGTTCTCAAAGAGTCCATCAAGGTTATGAGTAATGTATTTGAGAACTTCAGTGAGGACGGCTGGGAGGATGTGAGTGAAAGCAGGTACGGCTCTCATTAACTTAGCCCTGTAGTGGGGACACTGTGCATATGTAAGGCACTTGCAAATGGAGATTGAATTTCAACTACTGTTGATTTGGTATTCAAAAAAAATACTGTCAGATCCTTTGAAATATCTTGGGAGGTCTTGTTCTGAGCTTATTGACTGAAATTTGCATGCAAAATTAGCCACAACTGCATGAGTATTTGAATAGGTGCCAGGAAACCCAAAAGAAGGCAATGCTTGATTTCTTCCAGTGATGCTATTTTCATGCAGTCATGAGGCTTGAAATTGACAGTTTGGCAGGTTGATTTAATTTGCTGGCCCTTTGCATATTCACCACTGACAGCTAAGGATTCCCAGGCAAGCCTACTAAGTCGGTTTAGTTATCTTGTGACATGCTGACCCGGGAGCAGAAACATTTTTTCCCCTTAATTTAGTTAGATAAATTTTGAATGACCCATTTCAGCTTGCTAGCAAATATCTACAAGCTGTTTAACATCCTTTAAATTAAGAAACATCCACACTAATTATTTCATGTATGTTTTATGCACAGGCATTCCACTAACTTTAATTGAATGATGGTTAAAAATTAGTTCCTTAAAGGTAATTGTTACTGTATAGAGTCCCAGTCATGAGTCACAAAGCCCTCAGAAAACTGCACTTTGTAAATGTTTAGAATTTTAACTTCTGCTTCTATTTGTCTGCCCATCCTTGAGGAGGCAGCAGTAAGCCACTAGGTAAATGGGTATCCCGCCTTGTCTTTTAGTACTTTGTCCTAACAGAAATGTAAAGAGATTTCACAAGCCTATATTTATCCAAAATATAGATACGATGACAAAAGAGTAAAGAAAACAGAATTTTCTTCGTGGACTTCATGTTGGCTTTGTATGTCATATGGAGCAAATCAACACTGGCAATTGAAGCTCTTCTGCTGCTTCTCCCCATGCAACATAGGGGGCTCTTGAACACAGTATCTTGAGGGAGAGAACTAATTTAGAACTCAGTAATTTGTCAGTTGCTATTATTATTGCAAAGCTTGTTTGGGTTTTTTTGTTTAATTTAATATAGCAGATCTGATTTTACAGGAAACAAGTGTTTGCTGCAATTAGTGAGATTTATGTTTTGGGTTTTAAGAAATTGAGCAAATTGTCATTTCAATTTGAGTTGGAAGTGAAATGGAAACTAATTGTATGGCTTCAGTTGTGGCTTGCCATAAATACTACTTTTGATAATTGTATGGATATCAACTTAAGGAATTCTAGTCATAGAATAGTGAAGATTTTCTAAGGGGATGTCTCAAGGTGTCATTCTCAACAAGTTAGGGAAATATCTTCATTTAGTTCCCTTTTGTACTTACTAGTAAATACTGTTCTTTACCACTAGTATCTGTCTCTGAGTTTCTAGATTCAAGCCTTTCATTTTCTAAATAGAACATTCCTTGAAAGCATTTGAGTGAGGGAAACGTACCTAGTAAAAAGTAGCACCTTCTGCAGCACCTTCAAACTATTGTATTGATTTCTGTTCTTACCAGTCAATAAGACATACTAGTGTGTCAGAGTGGGTTCTGGAAAGTATAAACATATTTTTGTATGAACTCTTCTCTTCAATTTGAGGTCTCTTCTCTGGTTAAGTAGCCTCCATCTCTAAACCAGTGATTTATGACAGTGCAACTTAATTTGAACTCAATTGTGCCTTTTTAAGTGTCTTAGTTTAAAAAGTAACAAATCAAAATTACTTTCTGGCAAGGGATACCTTCACAAATCTGTTTGCACAAACGGTGATGAATAGATATTGATACTATAGAAAATGATATATCTGAGACTTTTAAGGTAGACTTCACTGAATATCAGAAAACAAATTATAATCTAGAACAAGACAGTGAAAAACTGGAAATTAAGAGAACATTGAGTGCAAGTTTAAGAAAAAATGTGAAGTAGAATGAAAGTTTCAGGTCCAGTTTTTCTGCACAGGGAGACAATTTCAGTAGAAGGACTACCACATTTAACAGAATTTAAAAACACTCTCAGAGGCTGCTATGCAGAGATTTCACTAAAATGTGATTTCTGTGTCAGCTGACACCATAACTCAAGTTCAATTGAAGCAAAATGTTATTGAGTGAAATATTGTGGTTTTGTTTGTTTTGTTATCTAACTTGAAAAGGAAAGAGAGTAGAAATGTGCTGTATCTTTAAGCCATTCACAAACTCAAAGTAATATCAAGTAGTTTTTAATGTATATCATTTTTTTAGGCTGTAGTAAAAGCTGTCCTTGAAGAAGCAGTTAAAGCCTTAGACCATAGTGCATTGTGTGGTGAGATTCCATTTGACAGAGTAGAACTTGATACGTGAATTTCAGAGATTTTTTCTTTGTTGTATTTGAAAACATCTGTTGAAAAGTCAACTTAGTACTGTTAGGATTTTACATTAGTTTCTCTTCTTTCTTAGAATCATAGAATAACCAAGTTGGAGAAGACCCAAAAAATCATTGAGTCTAACCATTCCTATCAAACACTAAATAATGCCCCACAGCACCTCGTCCACCCATGCCTTAAACACATTCAGGGAAGGTGAATCAACCACCTCCCTGGGCAGCCTGTTCCAGTGCCCAATGACCATTTCCGTGAAAAAGATTTTTTTAGATGTCCAGCCTGAACCTCCCTTGGTGGAGCTTAAAGCCATTCCCTCTTGTCCTGTCACTTGGGAGAAGAGGCCATTATCCTCCTCTCTACAACCTCCTTTCAGGTAGCTGTAGAGAGCAATGAGGTCTCCTCACAGCCTCCTCTTCTCCAGGCTAAACAACCCCAGCTCTCTCAGCTGTTCCTCATAAGGCCTGTTCTCCAGCCCCTTCACCAGCTTTGTTGCTCTTCTCTGGACTCGCTCCAGAGCCTCAACATCCTTCTTGTGGTGAGGGGCCCAGAACTGAACACAGTATTCGAGATGTGGTCTCACCAGTGCTGAGTACAGAGGGAGAATAACCTCCCTGGACCTGCTGGTCACACCATTTCGGATACAAGCCAGGATGCCATTGGCCTTCTTGGCCACCTGGGCACACTGCTGGCTCATGTTCAGTCGCTGTCAACCAACACCCCCAGGTCCTTCTCCTCCTGGCAGCTTTCCAGCCAGGCTTCTCCCAATCTGTAGCACTGCACAGGGTTGTTGTGCCCCAAGTGCAGGACCTGGCATTTGGCCAAGTTAAACCTCATGCCATTGGACTCTGCCCAGTGCTCCAGCCTGTTCAGATCCCTTTGCAGAGCCTCCCTACCCTCCAGCAGATCCACACTTCCACCCAGCTTGGTGTCATCTGCAAACTTGCTAAGGGAGCACTCGATGCCTTCATCCAGGTCATTGATAAAGACGTTGACCAGGGCTGGACCCAGCACTGAGCCCTGGGGAACCCCACTTGTCACTGGCCTCCAGCTGGATTTAATACCATTAAGCACCACTCTCTGGGCCTGGCCATCCAGCCAGTTTTCCACCCAGGAGTGCATGTGTTATTTTCCATACATTTCTTGCATGTGTTATTTTCCATGTCCTCAAGCAGTGGCTGCTTGGAACTTCAAACATTTATCTTTGGTTTTTGTTTTTCCTTAATGTGCTGTTGTAGTGACTCTGAAATACCAGCTTCTGAAAGTTTTGAAACAGTGATTATGAAGACAGTGCAAAACATTGACCCACTGCCCCACAGAAGCGAACAACAAGGAAAAAAGCAAATACTGGATAGTCAAAAGCCCTGCAATTTTGTTCATTTAGAAGGCAAAACCCAGCAGTATAATAAAAAGGTACGTAGTAGAACTTGTTTTGTTCTTCTGTGTGGAGATTTGAAGTTTAATAGTTAGTATTATCACTGCTGTTGATCTCTTAATTAATTTGCCTGTCTTTGTAAACTGAAAAGAAAATCTGCTTCCAGATATTGAATGAATTAGTTAATTATAATTTAGTCTGCTAAAGTATTTGGAGGAGGTGTCAGGGGTGTAAAAGCTGATTAAAAAGTGTATTGTTGTGGTAAACTAGTCCTGCTGTCTCACAGTCCAGACAAAGGATGCCTCAGACAACCCATTAAATCCTCTCTCAATCAGAAAAGTCATGCGGAACAGAGTGACCTAACCTGTAACATGAAAACAGCAATATCCTCTCCTCCCATCTAGCAAACTGGTGTGCTGATAAATCAAGCATGGTTTGCTGTGCACCGATAGAGTTGTCTCCATGTTGGAAAGATGCTTTTGGCTCACTCTCTGTCCAGAAGATTCTGTTTAGAGAAAAACGTGCTTTCAGCTTCTTAACCCGTTTACATTCATTGTCTGGGATTTAATGCCTTGTCTCATTCTTAACATCTATGTGCAGTTTCCTCACAGAAGAGGGCCAGCTGGTCGTTTCCCAGGTCTTTAGAGGCTCCATACAATCTGTAACAGATGACTCATTTTTGGACTTTTGAACAGTGTCTAATACTTTTTCCCTCCTGTGTTTGCCCAAATAAATCGCTTCACTTCATGGAAGTTGAAACACAAGAAGATATTGTTTCTTAGTCCAAGAAACACAATACTGCAACAACTTGCTGCTATTAGAAAACTAGTTTGAAATTCTGTTACATATAGTGCTAAAATAAAGAGATTACACTTTCTTAGTCTCCAAAATTTAGAGCAAATACAAGCTCTCTGGTCTTGTTACATAGTCTTTAAGAGAGTTTTTTCTGGCAGAAAAGTTGAAAATGGGGGAAATTCTTCTGCAACCATCTGTTGTTATAGAATACACAGTATAAGCAAGTGCACAAGATACGTGTGAAAATCAGACAGTCTTCTACTCCTCTTATCTCCTGCTGTTCTTCAGTGAGGATATACAAGGCAGGGAATCCAGGAGGCTCTTACATGGTAGTATAAAACAGAGCCAGTACCTCTTCTGTTTGCCTATATTGCAATTATTCTCTTTTGCTGCTGGAAAAGACAAACAGGATATATTCTGATACACAATTTGTACAGACCAAAGAACTTGAAACGTACGCAGGTAGCATCCCAAGAGCCCATAAGCAGGTAAATAATCTTCAGCAGAAGTTCCCTCTTGCAGGAAAAGCACCTGAAAACATCATTTGTGAGTACCAAAGGTAGCATTGCAAAAGAATTTAGTATTCAATACTGGAAACACCAGTTTTAACAGAATCCTTAAATACCTCTGGAGGGTTTAAGGACACTCCGGCTGGTTTATGGTATTCTCATACAAAAGGAGATTAGAGAAATCTCCTGAGTCCTGAGCTATGCCTGGGGTTGGAGATGAGATAATTGTCCATAATACATGGAATTTCTCAGTTTTGCCCCACATGGTATAAATATATAATAACCCATGCTGTATCAGAAGAGTTATTGGCATTCTCTTGCAACTCATATATTTATCAGGGCTTTGGCCTACAGTTGAGATCTCTATCATTTTGCTGCAAGCATGGATCATTTGCTCATCATCTGCTGAGACATCAGTTCTCTGTAACATATGATCATAATTTCAGGCTAGAATTGGTCATTCAATTACATGTCTTCAGTATCAGCAGGATCCTCTGTTCATACTGGTAGGGATTGAAAGTTGCCATTGCTGTCTTTGAGACATGGAATAAAATGGAGATGGAGAAGAGCTTGACCTCCTTTGTTTTCTGTAGCTTTGGTTTTAGCCAGAAAAGTTGGCATTTACGCTTTTTTTTCTTTAGCATATCCTGTTTCCCTTTCCTTCTAATTGTGTTGTGACTGTACAAATCTGGAATTCATGACTAAGCTATCCTATACTGCCAGTGATTTGTTCAGTTAACAGATAATCCATTGCTGTTCAGCCTTTTAAATCTGATGAACAACTATTTTAGTTATGAATATTTCCAGAAATATGCTGCATGGTATCACACAGAAATTGCAATCTGAAGATGTTAAAAATTGGATAAATATTGCAGAATTAAAAAAAAAATACACTGAGTATTTAAGAACCATGGAAGTAGTACTTTGGTTTTAGAGTAAGCCATGCTCAGGGCATTTTCATTTTATATGTTTTGAGCAGCATTTTTCTTCAGCTTCTGCTTCTGTCATTGAATATTTGATAGGTTCTGGAAATAGCTGATTTTTCAAATCAGATATCTAAAAGACATGCAGCTGACTTTATTAAACCTTGTACAAACCCAGGGGATGTATTTCATGTATGTATATATTCATGCATCTTCAAGTTACAGCTCAATGTCTAATCTGATCTTTCTCCTTTTAGACTAGTAAGACTCCTTTTACTTTTTATTTTTACCTAAATAGTTTGAAAAATAGAATGTTGTAGATTTTCAAGTAATACAAACTATGTTTTTTCACTAAGAGTTAATTCATATCTTGTCTAGAAAAATAACATAGGCATTAGCAAACAGGCGCTTCATTTTTCTCTGGGATTCTTTGGAAATGGTTATGATTTGCCTATGACAGTTTATTCTTTTCTCTAAATTTGATGGGACAGAAAAGCATGCTCTTCACAGGCTGATGTTCGAAGAGTAATTTTCAAATTAAAATTCATTAGAATCTTGCATATTATTTGAAATAATTTTTGTTGTTTCAATCGTAACTGGAAAAGTTTGCAGTATTATGTGGTGTGCTATAATGAAGAATTTCTGGCTTTGTGCTTCTGGTTTTTATTTAGGGCCATTCACAAAATGAAGACCTGGTAAAGTTACGTTCCAGGAGAAGGAAGATCATCTGTCTTATAACATCTTATCCAGCAATTGTAAGCAAAGGTAGGAGTATTTTATATTTTGGCAACTTCGTAAGTAAGATTGACAAAGCGCTCCTGCCTGATATTCCAAAACTTCTTCTATATTGCACAAATCCACTTATACGAAGTTGCAGGACTTGCTTGTTTAAATTTGCAAAATATATTTTCAAAGATTTAGCTCACTTTTTTAAAAAGTGAAATTGCTGTATGAAAAGTGACTATCAACAGCATCTTTTTACACAGTTATAATATACTCTGCTTTAAATAAGTCCCACCTATTGAATCTACTGACTAAACTACGTTTTTTTCACTACCTTTTGTTTTTGTTTCCTCCTTGGAGCAAACAAAGCCAATGAAATAAAATTAACTTGGCTTTGATCTTAAAAACATCCATTAACAAGATACTGAAGCCTTTTTTTCCAGTAATACAAATCAGAAACTTGAGCAACATTTAACTTTCAATTTGCTGTTGAGTTTGCAGTGTTGGCATTTCAGAAGAACATCATAGAGCAGTTACAGGCTAACAGAATTAATTTACCAGTTTGCTTACTGAGAAGTATTTTAGAGCCTAGAACAGTGTTTTGAAGGACCAAAGAAAAAAACAGAAATCAACTTATTTATGATGATTTGTCAGTTTAGTAACATGCCATTTTATGTCTAGTGAACAGAACAAAAAGGAGAAATATCATTGTCCAGAAAGCAGGCTACTCTGTTACTATGCTGCAGGAAAGAATTAAGTTGTTGCAGCAGCAGATAGCTGTTCTGCAGAATGAAAAAAAGACAGCAGTGTCTTCTGTGAAGGGATTTAAAGAAGCCAATGAAAAACTAACAACTGAGCTACATTTGGCAGATGAGAGACTTCAAACTAGTAAACTGGCCATAGAGGTAAAGTACTTTTCATTATGATGACTTACAATGTTTAATTCTGTTGAAATTCTCTGAAATTTTAATAACCTTGATTTTTGCCTTTTAATTTGTTATGATGGAAGTTATTAGATGTTATATATTAGCATGCTTTGTACAAGATGATGAATCAGGTATTATGTGTAAAATGATATTGAGGCCTGATTTACTATTGTGTCAACCCAATTCATTAATTCTTCTGAAAAAGAAGTCTTCATGCTGACATTTTACCTGCATTCAAGTGGGTGAGAGAAGTTTCACTTTTAGCCTGTGGTCTGTAAACTTGTCTGAAAGTCTAGTCAGGCCTCATGAACTATCTCTCATTCCTTTGTGAAGAACAGGCACTTTTGGAGAAACCGTCTGTCTCTGTACATCCCAAGTGCAGAGTGTGCTCATGGCAGCTGGAGCTTTCTTCTAAAGCAGGCTCAGACCAGTTTCATATCTGTTTAATCCCTATCTATCAAGGTGGAAAGCTAGAGAAGAATTTTTTTTCAAAATTGAGACGAGGAAGCTATTTGGTTTACAGCCCCACAAATGCCAGCTTTCTTCTCTTCTTTAGCGTTTCTACTTAATCCTTTCCCGTACTATTACTTCTTTCTGGTTTTCCCTATTCTCATTTTTATATATGTGTGTTTTGTGTTAATCTATATGCAGCTCCTCAGCTGGAATTCTTTTCTGTTCATCCTGTAGTGATTGGCCTGCCCTTTATAGAGCTGAATCAACAAACACTTTTGCAGTAATTGTCTCCTGTTGGTCACACACACATCCTGCTTCCAGAATTATAGTGCTACAACAGATGGACTTGCTGGAAGGAGGCAGACATTAAAAAAGAAATCAAATCCCCTCCCCCTCACACTTCTCTGCTTTTGTGTCTCTGCATAGACACCAGAAGCAGTATCAGGAGCAGCACTTTTCACTTTCTTAGGGCTGGGGAACATTTAATTTCTAGAGGAGGGAAAACCTCATTTCTTTTACTCATTTTGCATAACTATATGTATATAATGTATTGTTCAAAAAGAGTTTCCAAGGTCATTGGAACCAATGGAGATCTCCCTTTCTCACAAACAGTACAGTAATGTAAAATTTCATGGATGGTATAACTTCACAGAGTTACATAATTTAGGTAAAATATTGTGCTTGCTCAGACACCTTCATATTTTCACTTCCTAGAAGACTGCACCTTAGGTGTCCATTGGAGAGCAATGTAAGAAATATAATTTTGAAAGACCATTATCAGGAAACTGTTTAAAAAAAAAATAAAGGCCAAATTTGTTTCAAGATAAGGGCTTCTGTAATGTGAAAGACTGACTACAAGTGAACTAGCATGATCTTAAAACTAAACCATTCTTCGTGGAAAGATTTTTTCAAAAAAATGGTCACTGGTCAATTTAAAGGGTGATGCATTCTAAGCAGAAATAAATAAATGGTGTTGCAGGTACTCAAGAAAAATCTCTGTTAGGCATGCACATTTTTTTCCTTCTCAGCAACCAATTCAAATTCCCTTTCTTACAACTAATTATTCTTCAGGTGCCATACTAGTGCTACCAAGTGGGAAATTTAAAGCAGAGGCTTGGGCTACTTGCCAAGTAAAAATTAAGGAGGTAAAGAACCCACACAGTCCCTGCAAGGTACATGCATATTTTAGAGAGTGAACCATGATTCAGTGAGATCAAATGGTTGTAAAGCACACATTTGTGTGGAATTTTTATGGGTTTTTTTTGGTTTTGTTTGTTTGGGTTTTTTTAAGAAATACTGTCTAGAAGTAAAGTTTTAAGATACTGCAAAGGAAATGACTTTTTAAAAAGATTTTTTTTTTCACTAGCAATGACACTCCTCATTGTTTCCTTTCAATACTTCTGTTACTTTAGATTTTAGAATTTTCTTGCACGGGTAGAAGGTACAAAGAAAAAGCAAGCAAACTATGGAAAACTAGAAAGTTAAAACAATCTGTGTATTTAAGAAGTCTCTTAAACAAAACTACTAATGTAGGTAAAAAAAATAAGCTTCCATGTGTTATTATAAAGTTCTGAATTACTTTATTATCAGTGAACTTGTGATTCTGGGCTAAGGTGACTGTAGCATTCTATCCACTGTAAACATCAACATCATGGCTTGAACAAGATGCCATGTTGCCTGATTTTAGCTAAGAAAATAAATCCATTAGCAAACAAGGACAGATGTTTGTGTAGTCAGTCCTTCTTATAATCCCCAAGGAATCTAGTGCTAGAAGACTGACTCTGGATTTAGGATTTAAATATTCCAGATGTTCATTTTCAGACAGATTTTACAGTTTGTGCAACCTAAGGGCCATCTTGTATCTGTTGGTTTTCAGAATGGATGGGTTTGTGTATTTTTCTTTAAGACCCACATAGATCCGTATGTACTTATGTATACCTTTATCTATCTGGTGGTAGGAGTTCAGAATGCTGGATTTGAGTTCATTTTTTGTTTGAACTTATAAACTTTCGCAGTAATGCAGATTTCTTGCTTTGTTTTGTTTCTGCAAAAGCAATTCTTTGCATATTTCTGCAAAAATGACTGTAAAATGACTGCACATGTGAGAATCAATGCCTGCATTCTCCAAAGATTCACACCAACACTAAGTCAAGACCATCTGTACAGGTGTACAGTAGTAATATTTTGTTATCAGTGTAATCACAGCTGAAGCTGATACTTAATGTAGAAGCAAAGAGGTTTAGCATTTCCTTAGTTTCTTAAAAAAACTTAGGGAAAAATCCAGGATTTTTTTTTTCTAAGATTTGTTCTCCCCTTACTCATTTTTGTCACTGGTGACTGCTTATAAGACTGTATTAATTGCATCCACTGCAATAATTGTAATAAGTTTTATGCAGTAGGTGTCATTCTTGTTGCAAAAGTTCAAACAAATTGTATTGAACTAGGAATTAAAATCATAAGCAGGTTAAGTCATTAGTGCTTATTTATTTCAAGGCCACTCATGGGTCTGCTGTTCAAAAGTACTGCACGATCTTTTGCATAATTTCTCAATTTTCCATTTTCTCTGAAATGCTAGGGAACTTCTTTCCCCAAGCTCTTACTGTGCTTTCAAAATACAATTTTCTTACCAAAAATTTGTTTAGCTAGTGGATTATGTCAAGCATAGAAAGGCATGGACATGAAAAGCAGAAGGAGTAAAAGTGTGATGAAGCAGTACGTATTGTCTGACTTCTCCAGAGTTTGCAAGTACAGTTAATGACAGCAGAAGTTTATCTAAGGATTGAACTAAACTATGTGCCAGCATGAGACTGAAATCTTCTCAAAATTTGATTGGGTGTAAATTCTGTGGTTGTTTTTCTTCTGAAGTCACAATACTATTGTGTATGGATGCCTTGAAGAGCCCTCTCTGTGGGCACAGCAGGTAAGTCAAAACTCAAAACACAACCCCCCCCCACCCCCACCAAGTTCCTGTTTTCTTGAGAGAAAGCCATCCTTCCTGGTCTCACTACAGTGTTCCACACCTGAACAGTGACATTATCTGTAGACAAGAAAAATTGTCTGTGATGGGCCCTACGTGTAGTTTTTGAAGGCTTTGAATTGACAGTCAAAAGAATATTGACAATTAGAAGAATAGATTTTGATATGTTGTATTTTTATTGGAGCTTTGCTAAGCCTAATAAATTGAAAATCATGCTATGATGTCACACTTCTAAAGGCTGGAAGCAGAAAGTGTGGCTTTGTGAGACTAGAATTCACCTCTTTAAAGTCCAAGTCCAAAATTCTGCCTGGGATGAAACATGATCTGCTAGTTGACTATGTTCAAACTTTTGGATTACCAGATGGGGATATCTCTATATAACTTTTCCTCTGGTGAACTGCTGATTCAGCATTCTGCTGATACAAAACAGTTCTCCATTTTCTATTTTCTACTCTGTCAGTGAAGTTGACTTGGAAATAAAATGAAGAACTGCCAAATGGTGAAATGAAAGTAACTGTGTTTTTAAAATGCATCTACTCAAAAATTTTTAATTATTATTCTATTTATTTTGATAGTTTGCTGTATTGAAAGCTAACAGCATCTTGAACTCAGTTCCATTAACAGAACTACACTGTAAAATATATTTATTGTGAAAGTGTGCTTTCATTAACAAAGAAAAATAAAGCAAAATACCTTTTACATTTATATTGATCTCTGAAGAAAAATTAAAATAGACCTGTTGAATTATTGATGAACAGTTAAAGTACATTACGTGTAGGAAATGCATCTCATTCATAAATTAAAGAGAACAGTTGGCATGAACTAGAACTATGAGAGTTGTATTATATTGCTGTCAAAATGAATTAACTTAAAGATAGTTAAATTCTTATAAAATATATTATAAAGAAAAAAATTGTGGAGACTGTATGAAGTTCATGGAATATACCTACAATCTATATAGCAGTATCATGTAGAGATCCCAAAAAGTATATCTATATTAAAAGACCTGTATCACAAGGTTTAGCATGTTCTTGTAATGTTAAAAATACAGACACTAAACATATCTATAAGCTTATCTGATATATTTACATCATATAGTACAATACAGTAATATAATATACTTGTACATATATAACAGTAAACACTGGAGGGTATCATCTTGTAATTTTTCTTCATGGATTTCATGTATGTATGTAGCTTATTTTTTTTTCACCTTCTCATGATTTGGTCAAACTCTCCTTGTCCACTGGTTCTTAGTTTATTACAAAACAAAAAAAGCAGAATTCAGTTTGAAGGCTTTTTCCCAAAAAAATTCCTGAATAAGATCCTTTTTGAGAACTGAAAGAGCGCAACAAATACTGTTGTAGTAGGATTTTCTTTTGTGCTTGCAAGAATGTCTTCATTGCATTCAGTGTGATCTGCTCGTTTAATTAAAGCTAAGCATATAGTTGGAGTGGGTTCTTGAACCTTCTCTACTATGTGAAGTTCTGTGGATAATATACAGTTGTCAGGTAAGATTTGTTCATCATCACATCTCTCTCAAAAAAATTATCCATATGTAGACAAGAGATTACATTTCAGCTCTGGCAGTCTGACTTTCTCACAGATTGTCCAGTTTGGTTTGCAACTGGATCTGTACTCTTAATCCTGTTCACTAGAGTGGTCCATGAATTAGTCATTATTAACAAGTACCAATATTAGCTATGCAAGTGATTTACTAAATTTCCACTGAATTTAATGAAATTTCAAGACCTCCTGAGTATGATAGTGAAAATATGTTTCATATGCTCTAGTCTTGAATACAGACCTCACTATGATAAGTGGTTCTTTTGGTTTTGAACTTGCAGGAAAGGAATTACAATGGAGGATGTAGCTGCATTTTTTTTTTAGTATTGTATGACTTAGTTGTCTGATAGACTATGCAATAACACCTCTGTGTACCATTCTATATTGGTGCTACTAACTTGCAAGAAATAGACGCCTTGAGTTTCTTTCTACCTTAGAAGTTTGAGTTCTCTCCCCTTGGTTGCAGTTGTCCGTTTCATGATGGTTTTTTATCCAACAATCTCTCTTATCTCTCTTTCCTGGCCTATGTAAAGGTTCTCCTCGTTATGTTCTTATGAAGAGTTTTCAAGAGTCATGAGAAACTGGGGAAACACTTCTGCATTCCTTTGTGTTGTGAACATTAAGTCAGTTGATTCTCCTGCACTCTCCTAATGCATACTGTTCCCGTAGTTTTCCTTCCTTTGCTCCTTTTCTAATCTCTTAACAATTCCTTTTCGGGGAGTTGGGAATGTAAGATTAGTGGAGAAGGATGCTCAGTATAGTTGGCAAGGCAGAGGCATGTAGTAGGCAAATCAGTAAGAGATGGTTTTATTCCTTATTTCAGGAGCTGGGATTCCCAAAGAAATTAAAGAAGCAGGGTCATGGGATTGCAGAAATGGGTCTATGGCCTGGAAGCATCTATAAGTCTTGCAAGCATGTCCACTCATTTTGTTGCATGCCCCTGTGCAAAAGTGATTGCTTGTATTAAAATGTACATAGGAGATTAAATTCCAAAAATTATCTTCATCACGACTGGTTTTACTTACTATTTGGATTGGAGCTAAGCACTGACACATGGAACACAGTGTAGACTCAATGTCTCAGTTCATGCCTTAAGGTTAAATTGGTGCATGTAGGTATTGCTTAATCATTTTCAGTAGCTCAGAATCTCACGTACCATGAAATTAATTTTTCAGTTGATCCCTCACATGAATGATAATGTTATTTTTTTCCTCAAGATAATGGTTTGCACCTTACACATCTATTCCATTTGAATATACTATGAAATATATGACAGTCAGTCATTTTTGAAAAATTAGTGGCAGTGTAAAAAATCCAAGCCAATCTAAGAGGATATCTTCAGTCATTGACAGCTATTATAAGTTTTCAGTCTTCCACCAGAAGCTGATTGAAAACTATAGATCATTATGACCTCACAGTGTTCTTAATGAGGAAATCATTACATCATAATGAAAACCAGTACATTGCTCAAGTTCATGTTGAGTGAGGCTGAATTGCTGTCTCCTGGGAACCAGGGACTCTAAAGAAAAATGAGAGTACTAGTAGGTAACGTGCTGAGCTTGAACTCCTATTGCCGTTGTGAAAACCACTAGTACAATCTCTGAATTTATAAATTGTAAGCTGTACAATAGGAGCAGAGAGAATATGTTTTCTTTCACTTAAGCATGATTTGTCTGCTCCTCGAATACTTTATGTAGCTCTAATATCTATAGAGTTTGATGGAAGTAAAAAGCATTTGAAGAAGACTTATAAGAAGAATTTGAAATTATGCCATTCCAGAGCACAATGTGAGTTTTACAGAGAGGTAACTCAAGTTTAAATATCTAAGAAACAGAAATCTGCTCTTAGACCCTTCAGTCTAGCAAAGGAAGATTGAAAAAAAGTATCAAGGACACAAAACTGAAACAAGATAGAAATATACCAAACATGAGTTCTGTAATGTGACTGTAACTGACCACTGGCAATTCGAGTCAGAGCATTGCAGTGATATTGGACAATTAATCTAAAAAGGAAGAATTAGAGAGAAATCAGGTAACTCAGTGGGCGGAGTCTTTCTGAATGGAATTGAAAAAATGTCTGTTCTGTAGGAAGCATGAAAAAAGTAGAGACATGAAGAGAGAGGTTGTATTTGATGACATGAGTTGAATTAATGAAAAGTACAAATAGGAAGACGTATTCGCAACTTCAGGAACACTCATTTATCTGAACTGAACAAGAAGAACTGATAGAAAAAATGCATGTACTTAATAGAGCACAGCTGGGTAACAGTATTTTTATGATGAAACCCAGAATGCATTTAGTAGTGGTGTGGAGAAGAGATGTAAACATTGATGCAAATTTGAGGAAAGTCAAAACAATGTTTTAAAAGGATATTACTGAAGCCAAGGAAGAGTGTTATAATGGTGTTCAAATATTAGATTATGAAAAGGAGAATTCTGCAACAGAAGAAAAAGCCATCACCACTCAAGACATACAAATATATTGGGTTGGTACCAAAATATTTTCTGTTATTAACCATCAACTCTAAAGCACTGTATCTCAGGCTAGAATAAAAATATATTACTTGAAATAAGAGCCATTAGAATCTACACATTTTTGCCAACAAGAAACAAGTGTGTTTATTCCAGTAATATAGAATTGTGGAGTCTTGGAAATGATTAATTCTTCAAAGGCATTTTGAGCGGCTGCTTAGTTGTAGAAAATCTTTTCTTGGACAAAGTTGTTGAGATGTTTGAAGATGGGGTAATTGGTGAGAGAGAGGTCTGATGAATAAGCTGGGTGAGCTGGAGTTTCATAGCTTAGTTCCTGCAGCCTCTGCAGAGCCATTTGCAAGAGATGTAATCAGGCATTGTCATGGAGGAGAATTGATCCTTTTTGGTTTTTTTATGTTGGACATAAACATTGCAGTTCTTAGTGCATTTTGTTGATTTCCTGGCAATACTTCTCTGCTGTGATGGTTTCTCCGGTGTTCAAGAAGTTGTAGTGAATGATTCCACTTGCTGACCACTGAAAAGCGATCATAACCTTCTTCTGATACAACTTTGCAGAACTTCTGATACACTTCTGAGACACTTTCCGGTTTGTGGAAGTGTTTTGATGCTTCACTTCAGTCCAGCCACTGCACAGAACACCATCTGTTGTATAGAATCCATTTTCCTCCACATGTTGCAGTGTGATCAAGAAATTGATCAGTTTTGTTGTGCAAAAGAAACGCAGACTTCAAAATAGCTTTTTTTTTTTAATTTTGTTGAGCTTGTGTAACACCCATTTGTTGAACTTCTTGATTTTCCAATTTAGTGCAAATGTCGGACAACTGTTGAATGGTCAATGTACAGTTCTGCCACCTCTCATGTTGTTTTTGTGAGTCTGCTTCAGTACTGGCTCTCGGTTGTCAGCTGTTGTAGAAGGATGTCAGTGTTCTTCCTTATCTTCAAGGCTCCTGATTCTGTTACAAAATTTTTTAACAATTGTTGAGCTGTACTTTTGTTGATGGTCCCCTGACTGAATCCTTTGTTGCTATTGCTAGCAGTTTCTGCTGCTTTACATTCCCTTTTGAGCTTATACAACTAAATAGAGGAAAGAAAAAGATAAGTTACCATTATTTTAATATTTCTTTCATATTCTTTTGTCTAACTGTAAGGCTGAATATAAGGAAACAGTTTTTTAATGAGGTAGTAGTGAAATATTTAAAGGAGAAAGTTTTTCATTTTAACTGAGGGTGTGGAGACAGTTTAATCTTTTTTGAATAAAAATCTTTATAAAGGTCTCAAGTTGAGATATTTTGGTAAAGACTTGGCTTCCAAAGAGTAAAAAAGCTTATTTTTTGAAATATTGTTTGAAATCGATGCTTTGGAAGAAGGAAAAAGTAAACTAAATTTACTGTGAGAAATGAGGGAAAGGTATTCTGATAGTACTTTCACTTAAAAATCTACAGGTGCTGTACTTACCTGAAGATACAAATTTTACAAGCTCTGTCACTGAAAAAGTGAAGTTAAGACAGTCATGAGGAAAACTAAGCAGTAGGAGACATAAATTTATGTTGTTTCTCTTTTAGGAAAAGCCTACATTGAGTCCTTACACTACATCTAGTATATAACGTAATAGTTCATGGTCTCAAGACTTCTGCTCTTCGTAGTTTTCCTGATGAAAAGTTTTCTAATGTTCTTTTTTTAATGAATGTAATATTACAAGAAGGCATTGCATACAGTGTAGAGTACATTTTATTGCAGCCCAGTGTCATACATATTGTGTAGAGTTCAACAGATACTTGCATTTTGTTGTAAATTCTCAAAACATTATGAATTTTGAACTGTCTTGACTTTTTATTTTTCTATCAAGTATTGTAAAATTTTAGTCTCATTACCATTATTCAGCTGCTGCTTTGCGGTATTTGCTCTTAATTTTCGTAAAAAGGAGTTTAAAACTTCTTTATACACAGAAAGATGTGTCTTGTTTTCATATACTCACTGTGTATCTCTAGATTTGTTTTTACACTGACAGTTTTTAGCAGTAGACATCCTGTGTAGGGTATTCAGTTTATTATAGATGTCAGATCCTCACGGGCCATGGCTTTTGCCAGATGAAGCACTTTTGATTTTGAGGCTGACGAAACACAGTGCTATTATTGATCCGTGCATGACACAGCCTGTCTCTCTGCTGGCAGAGTGTAGCAACATTTATCCAGGAATTTGTGAAATGTCACTCGGATCGTGTTTATAAGGTAAACTGTGCAAAAACCAGGATTCAAGCTGAGAATCCATGAGGAATTGGATGCAACTCTCTTATTCCTTCATCCTATCATCTAGATCAGCCAGGTGGTATTTGTTAAAACAATGTCTGTGTTTTATAGTAGGTGTTGAACATAAGATTGCCACTTGAAACTCCTCGTGCATTGTAGTCATACTGTTGTTTTATTCAGTTTTTTACATCATTTGGGAAAAAATATTTTAAGTTGATGAAGGTGGTCTAAACATCGCAAGTCTATAATTTCTATTCTGTAGCAAAATGAGAGTTCCCGTACAGCTCTAACTGGGAAACTCTGCTTATATTCTCTAAAGAATTTGACTGGTTTTGTTTATCCTTGTCTTCAGAGATGTGTGGCGGTACTTGTTTGTCATTAAGATCTCAGAAATGAATAATGGTCAGAAAGGACGTATGACTGTCGCTACACATAAAACTGAGAAAATACTGATATTTACGTATTTTGTTTCTTTATAAAATATTATTGAAAAGGGCTGCGCATTTTTGTTAATATCAAAATCATGCAATGTAAAAAATATTGAAAAATATGCTAAATAATGAAAAACAAGCTTCCATATACTACTTGCGTATTTGTAAAGGGTCAGATGTGACTTCCAGACATTGTTTATCTGGTGTTTTAGCAATAGACTCACTGTTGTTTGTGAATGGATATTGCACCTCCTTATTAAAAAAAATTGTTCTAAAGTGTAAAAAAGACACAGAGTACTGCGATTATTAATTTTCATTTTCTGTTTTTAAAACAGCTATAGCAGTAACAATTTGAGTTAACCGTGAAGAAAAAAAAAATTCTTTTTACATTTGTCAACATTTTTCAATTTTAAATATCTTTAGAAAAGTCTTTATATCATATAATTTAAAAACCATTTACTAGCTAAGGCAAGAAGAAGTAAATTTTATTGAAGTTAAAGGTTTGAGTTTGGCTTTCTTGGGAATTTTCTCAAGTATAACAAGGATTTTCTTTTATTTCTGTAAGATAATTTCTGTAGTTTTAATTCCATGAGGCCTAATCAATTTTTAAATGAAATATCATTTGTGAATGACCTCCAAAAGGTACTTAATTTCTACTTTTTAATATGTTTTTTCTTGAGTGTGTGGTTTTTGTTTTGGTTTTTTTGTTGTTGTTGTTTGTTTGTTTGTTTGTTAATTACTGATATGTATTTGTTTTGCGTATGTCCACAGGCTGGACAAATACTGGTGTCTGTTTCTCATGAACATGAAGGTGGCATTTCATAGCATGAAGGGTATTTGCTTGTCCAACCTACTGCTCCTTATATTAGAACTGTTGCCAGCTTGCTAGGCGTTAATTTTTGCAGAGGATTTCACAGAGGATATTTATTTTGCGACTTAGCAGTGGCAAGGCACTCTGAAATTACTGTATCTTAATTTTGGCACCACACATAAAACACACATACTGGAAGAAAGAAACAAGAATTCTAATAAGTTTTGAACATATTAACCATGAGAGGAGATTGAAAGTGTGTAATTAGTGAAATCTATGAAGTAACAGATCAACAGTAAAGACTAGAAGAGTGTAATAGCCACCTTCCAGTGCAAGAACGATCATTTAAAAGGGCTAGTGGTCAGTTTGTGCTTCCATCTCCTTCACCAGTTAAGTGCTGTTAGGTCTTCTGCTAAGCCCCAAGTTCCCTTCTTCGACTCTGTTTCCTTACCCACCCCACATTGAAGATTTCTTTGTCTAGTTTATTGCACAAAAGAAAGTACCATTTTTATTAAAGCTTGCATCTTAGTCCAGCATTCTCATTCACACAATCCCATGCTTAAGCTTGTATTTTCAAAGTTAATGTTGGTGCACTGTTGCCTAGCTGCTCCCTTTCACTACAGGAAGAAACTTCAAAAGATACATCATAGCCAGGAGGACAAACCAGAAGCATACAGCCATCCTTATCACTTTGCCTCATAAGATGCATGAGCCTTCAGACTGCATTCAATTTTTTTTTATTTTTTGGTCTTTCTAGGCATGAAGGAATAGGAATTAAGAACTAAGGCACAGAATCACAGAATCATACCTAAAATCTTAGAAGGGTTTGGCTTAGAAGGGATCATGAAGGTCATGTAGTCCAGCCACCCTGCAGTGAGCAGGGACATCTTCAACTAGATCACATTGCTCAGAACCCCAACCTGACCTTGAATGTTTCCAGGGATGAGGCTTCTACCACCTTTCTGAGCAACCTTTTCCAGTGTTTTGCCACCCTTAGTGAAGGAAAAAAATTCTTCCTGATGTCTAGCCTAAACTTCTCTGTCAGTTTAAAACTTCTACCCCTATGCTATCGCTAGAGGCCCTGCTAAAAAGTTTTTCCCCATCTTTCCTTATAGGCCCCCTCTAAATACTGAAAGGCTGCAATAAGTCTTTCCTGTGCTGAGGGGTCCAGAGCTGAATTCCAGGTGTGGTCTAACTAAAGCAGAGTAGAGGGGCATAATCACTTCCCTCGACTTGCTGGCCATGCTTCTTTTGATGCAGTCTAGAATATGGTTGGCCTTCTGGGCTGCAAGTGCACATTGCCAGTTCATGTCCAGCTTCTTATCCACCAGGACTGCCAGGTCCTTCTTGGTAGGGCTACTCTATATCTCTTCATCCCTCATCCTGTATCAATACTGTGGGTTGCCCCAGCCCAGGTGCAGGACCTTCCACTTTGCTTTGTAGAACCTCATGGGGTTTTTGCCAGCCCACTTCTCCATCTTGTCAAGGTTCCTCTGGATAGCATTACCATCCTTCAGGGGAGTCATCTGCAGACTTAATGAGAGTGAACTTGATCACATCCTCTATGTCATTAATTATGATATTAAGCAATGCTGGTGCCAGAACAGACCCCTGAGTGACGCTGCTCGTCACTGATCTTCCATCCACACATTGAGCTGTTGACCACTACCCTCTGGGTGTGACCACCAAACAATTTCTTATCTACCAAATAGTATATCTGTATTTTGCCAATTTGGAGAGCAGGATGTTATGGGGGACCATGTGAAAGGCCTGGGAGAAGACCAGATAGATGACATCGTTGAAGGCATCTTCATCAAGAGGAGGAAGTGTTACAACTAAGACTACTTCTGATACAAAAAACCCCAAACAGTTATCTCAGAACTACACCTGAAATTCCTTTTTACATATGGTTACCTACAGCATTCCTTCTTTGGGATCATCCTCATTTTTGTCTGCTGTACACCCCACTTTTTCCAGGATTCTTTGGCATCCCTATTGAAGTCAGACACTGATACTCTCCTTATCCTTATCTTACCCTGAGGAAAGATTTCTTTTTGTGATTTTGAAGCCATACTGAAGTACCTGGACCTCATGAAGTCAGCTACAGCTAAAGGAAGTAGAAGGATCTTTATGCTTCCTTAGTAGTGCTTTGTACCATCTAATATGTTCTCCTAAAGTTTCCTTAGCAATTAATGAAGTAACCATGTACTGTTCCCATATCTTGTGTCATGTTCAGGTTTATTTTGCATCACTCCAGGCTACCTTTGATGCCTAATGTGGCAAGAGCTTCAATTTATTTCTTATTAATGGAGACTGTATGACTGGCCATATTATGTCTCACAAGATTTAAAAGCACTGGAAAAGGATTTATTCTTCGGTAGCCTGACTGGGCTTATGTGCATGGTTTTCTGTTCATTTGTAGATTGAGTGAACACAGGTGGTCCTGTGGTCTTCAGGGTGTTATGTACACCAAAGAGAAATGTGTAACTTTGTCTGTACTCTTATTTCAATGAAGGAAACAGAAGAGGTTGAGGGAAATATAACAAGACAGCAGCTGTAGGTCTGGTTCAAGCTGGGATGTTAAATTGCAGGGAATAGGCACAACTACAATGTGAATGTATGTGAAAATAATTAGTTGCCCAAATGTATCATAATATTGATGATAATCATGATAAAGGGAAGGTGTATTTCATTTTACACATTAGACTGAAAAGATGGCTTTTTTCTTCTGATTGTCTCTTTAGCCACTTAATATGTAACAAAAGAAATACTTTACCCTAAACTGATTCATTTATGTCTGTACTTTTAGCTAGGGTTCTAATGATACCATAAATTACAAATTAAAGATAAGACTGAGAGGGTTCCTTTGCAAGAATCCAGGGACGGCTTACCACTTTAATTTATACGCAATATGTTTTAAAGATGATTTTTAAATGCATTTCATAATTTTGAAAAATATCCCTGTCTTCACATACCCCCCCAACGTCTGTCTCTACCTCCCTTATACCTCTCAGAAGTGGCTAGTAATATTCCTTTATTTTCTTATGTAGAAAAGTCAACAATAGATTAATATTTGTGCAGTATAAGCTTTATGTGATTAAAAGAAATCCAGGCTTTTAAATTTTTTCAGCCCTTTGTTGTCTATTTGTCCTGCTCTGGGACTAATGAACTTTTCCAGTAATTAAATTTGTTGATACTGTTTACACTTAAAATGCTTTGCTTTTACACAGCTGTCTGTATAAAAGAGAAGATAAAAAAGCTTGTGAGAACATTTATTCAGCTTTTGTTGATATATTTGAAGCAGTCAAAAATAAGATGTTTAAGTAATTGCATAAAATTACATATAGAGCTATCTCTATAAATTTTGTTTCTTGAATATTGCAAGAACTGAGAATCCACTTCTGAGAATACCCCGATGTACATATTTTTAGTAATTTTTAGTCTAAAAATACTTATATCATTTCCTCAAACCTTTGTATCTTTTAGACATGTTTTCTATAAGCTGACAAAAAATGGTCTCTAATGGTTGAAAAGCTGAAATTTAAGCAAAGAAAACCCCAGTATATAAAAAGGGGGCACATTATGGGAGATGGAACAGTTTTCCATACAAACACAATATTCCTGCCCACTTATATTTGAAATGCAGAAGTATTTCAGTAGAACATGTTCGTTCTGTAAAACAGATAAGAATGAGGAATGGTTAAATAAATATTTCACCATTCTTTCAGCTATTTTGTTTCTTCACTTCTTGTATATTCTTTTAAAAATAATTTTAATTTTTAAGGAGATAAAGCTGTGTGCTTTGTAACTAAGTGAGTAAATTAAAAAAAGTTTAAAAACAGTCTTTAAAATAGCATTTTCATTTTGATTTCTCTCTATTTTATGTGAGCTATATGGAAAACAGATGGAAGCATTATTAATTTTTTCCCCCAATGAGTTTTAGTGCAGCATATTTGTATGTGTTATC
>JAUNZM010000910.1:0-37366 GCA_033459285.1 Clamator glandarius | reverse complement strand
CTAGAAGGGTCTGGGTGCTTTTAGAAGGGTCCTGGGGGGCTCTAGAAGGGTCTGGGTGCTTTTAGAAGGGTCCTGGGGAGCTCTAGAAGGGTCTGGGGTCTTTTAGAAGGGTCCTGGGTTGCGCTAAAAGTGTCTGGGTGCATTTAGAAGGGTCCTGGGGAGCTCTAGAAGGGTCTGGGGGCTTTCAGAAGGGTCCTGGTGGCCTCTAGAAGGGTCTGGAGGCTTTTTGAAGAGTCCAGGGGTCCTCTAGAAGGGTCTAGATGCTTTTAGAAGAGTCCTGGGGGGCTCTAGAAGGGTCTGGGGGCTTTTAGAATGGTCCTGTGGGGCAGTAGAAGGGTCTGGGGGCTTTAGATGGGTCCTGGGGGGCTCTAGAAGGGTCTGGGGAATTTTAGAAGGGTCCTCGGATGCTCTAGAAGGGTCTGGTGGCTTGTAGAAGGGTCCTGGAGGGCTCTAGAAAGTTCTGGGGGCTTTCAGAAGGGTCCTGGGGTCTCTAGAAGGTTCTGGGGGCTTTTAGAAGGGTCCTGGGGTGCTCTAGAAGGGTCTGGGTGCCTTTAGAAGGGTCCTGGGTGACTCTAGAATGTTCTGCTGGCTTTCAGAAGGGTCCTGGGGTCCTCTAGAAGGGTCTGGGGGCTTTTAGAACGGTCCTGGGTGGCTCTAGAAGGTTCTGGGGCCTTTTAGAAGGGTCCTGGTGTGCTCTAGAATGGTCTGGGGGCTTTTAGAAGGGTCCTGGGGAGCTCTAGAAGGGTCTGGGGGCTTTTAGAATGGTCCTGTGGGGCAGTAGAAGGGTCTGGGGGCTTTAGATGGGTCCTGGGGGCTCTGGAAGGGTCCGGGGGCTTTCAGAAGGGTCCTGGGGGGCTCTAGAAGGGTCTGGGGGCTATTAGAATGATCCTGGGAGGGTCTAGAAGGGTCTGGGAGCTTTTAGAAGGGTCCTTGGGGGCTATATAAGGGTCTGGGGACCATTAGAGGGGCACTGGGGTCCTCTAGAAGGGTCTGGGAGATTTTAGAAGGGTCCTGGGGAGCTCTAGAATTGTCTGGGGGCTTTTAGAAGGGTCCTGGAAGGCTCTAGAATGGTCTGGGGTCTTTTAGAAGGGTCCTGCGTGTCTCTAGAAGGGTCTGGAGGCTTTTAGAAGGGTCCTTGGGGGCTCTAGAATGGTCTGGGGACCATTAGAGGAGCCCTGGGGGCCTCTAGAAGGGTCTCGGGGAGTTTAGAAGGGTCCTGGACAGCTCTAGAAGGGTCTGGGGGCTTTTTGAAGGGTCCTAGTAGACTCTAGAATGGTCTGGGGGCATTTAAAAGGGTCCTGCGGGTCTCTAGAAGGGTCTGGGGGCTTTTAGAAGGGTCCTGCGGGTCATCTAGAAGGCTCTGGGGGCTTTTAGAATGGTCCTGGGGTCCTCTGGAAGTGTCTGCGGCCTTTTAGAAGGGTCCTGGGAGGTTCTAGAATGGTCTGGGCGCTTTTAGAAGGATTCGGTTTGGGTCTAGAATGGTCTGGGGGCTGTTAGATGTGTCCTGGGGGGCTCTAGAAGGGTCTGGGTGCTTTTAGAAGGGTCCTGGGGGGTCTAGAAGTGTCTGGGGACTTTTAGAAGGGTCCTGGGGAGCGCTAGAAGGGTCTGGGGTCTTTTAGAAGGGTCCTGGGTGGCGCTAGAAGTGTCTGGATGCATTTAGAAGTGTCCTGGGTTGCTCTAGAAGGGTCTGGGCGCTTTCAGAAGGGTCCTGAGGGCCTCTGGAATGGTCTGGGGTCTTTTAGAAGAGTCCTGGGGGGCTCTAGAAGGGTCTGGGGGCATTCAAAAGGGTCCTGGGGGCCTCTAGAAGGGACTGGAGGCTTTTAGAAGAGTCCTGGGGTGCTCTAGATGGGTCTGGGGGCATTTAGAAGCGTCCTGGGGGGCTCTGGAAGGGTCTGGGGGAGTTTAGAATGGTCCTGGGGAGCTCTAGAAAGGTCTGGGTGCTTTTAGAAGGGTCCTGGTAGACTCTAGAAGGGTCTGAGTGCTATTAGAAGGGTCCTGCGGGTCTCTAGAAGGGTCTGGGGGCTTTTAGAAGGATCCGGGGAGGGTCTAGAAGGGTCTGGGGTCTTTTAGAAGGGTCCTGGGGTTCTCTAGAAGGGTCTGGGTGCTTTTAGAAGGGTCCTGGGGGGCTCTAGAAGGGTCTGGGGGCTATTAGAAGGATCCGGGGAGGGTCTAGAAGGGTCTGGGGGCATTTAGAAGGGTCCTTGGTGGCTCTAGAAGGGTCTGGGGACCATTAGAGGAGCCCTGGGGTCCTCTAGAAGGGTCTGGGGGATTTTAGAAGGGTCCTGAGGAGCTCTAGAAGGGTCTGGGGGCTTTTACAAGGGTCCTGGGGGAATCTAGAAGGGTCTGGGTGCTTTTAGAAGGGTCCTGCGTGTCTCTAGAAGGGTCTGGGGGCATTTAGAAGGGTCCTGTGGGGCTCTAGAAGGGTCTGGGTGCTTTTAGAAGGGTCCTGGGGGGCTCTAGAAGGGTCTGGGTGCTTTTAGAAGGGTCCTGGGGAGCTCTAGAAGGGTCTGGGGTCTTTTAGAAGGGTCCTGGGTGGCGATAAAAGTGTCTGGGTGCATTTAGAAGGGTCCTGGGGAGCTCTAGAAGGGTCTGGGGGCTTTCAGAAGGGTCCTGGTGGCCTCTAGAAGGGTCTGGAGGCTTTTTGAAGAGTCCAGGGTTCCTCTAGAAGGGTCTAGATGCTTTTAGAAGAGTCCTGGGGGCTCTAGAAGGGTCTGGGGGCTTTTAGAATGGTCCTGTGGGGCAGTAGAAGGGTCTGGGGGCTTTAGATGGGTCCTGGGGGGCTCTGGAAGGGTCCAGGGGCTTTCAGAATGGTCCTGGGGGGCTCTAGAAGGGTCTGGGGAATTTTAGAAGGGTCCTCGGATGCTCTAGAAGGGTCTGGTGGCTTGTAGAAGGGTCCTGGAGGGCTCTAGAAAGTTCTGGGGGCTTTTAGAAGGGTCCTGGGGTGCTCTAGAAGGTTCTGGGGGCTTTTAGAAGGGTCCTGGGGTGCTCTAGAAGGGTCTGGGTGCCTTTAGAAGGGTCCTGGGTGACTCTAGAATGTTCTGCTGGCTTTCAGAAGGGTAGTGGGGTCCTCTAGAAGGGTCTGGGGGCTTTTAGAACGGTCCTGGGTGGCTCTAGAAGGTTCTGGGGCCTTTTAGAAGGGTCCTGGTGTGCTCTAGAATGGTCTGGGGGCTTTTAGAAGGGTCCTGGGGAGCTCTAGAAGGGTCTGGGGGCTTTTAGAATGGTCCTGTGGGGCAGTAGAAGGGTCTGGGGGCTTTGGATGGGTCCTGGGGGGCTCTGGAAGGGTCCGGGAGCTTTCAGAAGGGTCCTGGGGGGCTCTAGAAGGGTCTGGGGGCTATTAGAATGATCCTGGGAGGGTCTAGAAGGGTCTGGGAGCTTTTAGAAGGGTCCTTGGGGGCTATATAAGGGTCTGGGGACAATTAGAGGGGCACTGGGGTCCTCTAGAAGGGTCTGGGAGATTTTAGAAGGGTCCTGGGGAGCTCTAGAATTGTCTGGGGACTTTTAGAAGGGTCCTGGGAGGCTCTAGAAGGGTCTGGGTTCTTTTAGAAGGGTCCTGCGTGTCTCTAGAAGGGTCTGGAGGCTTTTAGAAGGGTCCTTGGGGGCTCTAGAATGGTCTGGGGACCATTAGAGGAGCCCTGGGGGCCTCTAGAAGGGTCTCGGGGAGTTTAGAAGGGTCCTGGACAGCTCTAGAAGGGTCTGGGGGCTTTTTGAAGGGTCCTAGTAGACTCTAGAATGGTCTGGGGGCATTTAAAAGGGTCCTGCGGGTCTCTAGAAGGGTCTGGGGGCTTTTAGAAGGGTCCTGCGGGTCATCTAGAAGGCTCTGGGGGCTTTTAGAATGGTCCTGGGGTCCTCTAGAAGTGTCTGCGGCCTTTTAGAAGGGTCCTGGGAGGTTCTAGAATGGTCTGGGCGCTTTTAGAAGGATTCGGTTTGGGTCTAGAATGGTCTGGGGGCTGTTAGATGTGTCCTGGGGGGCTCTAGAAGGGTCTGGGTGCTTTTAGAAGGGTCCTGGGGGGGTCTAGAAGTGTCTGGGGACTTTTAGAAGGGTCCTGGGGAGCGCTAGAAGGGTCTGGGGTCTTTTAGAAGGGTCCTGGGTGGCGCTAGAAGTGTCTGGATGCATTTAGAAGTGTCCTGGGTTGCTCTAGAAGGGTCTGGGCGCTTTCAGAAGGGTCCTGAGGGCCTCTGGAATGGTCTGGGGTCTTTTAGAAGAGTCCTGGGGGGCTCTAGAAGGGTCTGGGGGCATTCAAAAGGGTCCTGGGGGCCTCTAGAAGGGACTGGAGGCTTTTAGAAGAGTCCTGGGGTGCTCTAGATGGGTCTGGGGGCATTTAGAAGCGTCCTGGGGGGCTCTGGAAGGGTCTGGGGGAGTTTAGAATGGTCCTGGGGAGCTCTAGAAAGGTCTGGGTGCTTTTAGAAGGGTCCTGGTAGACTCTAGAAGGGTCTGAGTGCTATTAGAAGGGTCCTGCGGGTCTCTAGAAGGGTCTGGGGGCTTTTAGAAGGTTCCTGGGGGGCTCTAGAAGGGTGTGAGTTCTTTTAGAATTGTCCTGGGGGCATCTTGAAGGCTCTGGTGTATTTTAGAAGGGTCCTGGGGGCCTCTAGAAGTGTCTGAGGGATTTTAAAAGGGTCCTGGGAGGCTCTAGAAGGGTCTGGTTGCTTTTAGAAGTGTCCGTGGAGGCTCTAGAAGGGTCTGGGGCCTTTTAGAAGGGTCCTGGGGGGCTCTAGAAGGGTCTGGGTGCTATTAGAAGGATTCGGGGAGGGTCTAGAAGGCTCTGGGGGCTTTTAGAAGGGTCCTTGGGGGCTCTAGAAGGGTCTGGGGACCATTAGAAGAGCCCTGGCGGCCTCTAGAAGGGTCTGGGGGGTTTTAGAAGGGTCCTGGGGAGCTCTAGAAGGGTCTGGGTTCTTTTAGAAGGGTCCTGGGTGAATCTAGAAGGGTCTGGGGGCTTTTAGAAGGGTCCTGCGGGTCTCTAGAAGGCTCTGGGTGCTTTTAGAAGGGTCCTGGAGGAATCTAGAAGGGTCTGGGGTCTTTGAGAAGGGTCCTAGGGGGCTCTAGAAGGGTCTGGGTGCTTTTAGAATTGTCCTGGGGGGCTCTAGAAGGGTCTGGGGGCTTTTAGAAGGGTCCTGGGAGACTCTGGAAAGGTCTGAGGGCTTCTAGAAGGGTCCTGTAGGGTCTCTAGAGGGGTATGGGTGCTTTTAGAAGGGTCCTGTGGGGCTCTAGAAGGGTCTGGGTGCTTTTAGAAGGGTCCTGGGAGGATCTAGAAGGGTCTGGTTGCTTTTAGAATGGCCCTGGGAGGCTCTAGAAGGGTCTGGGGGCTTTTTGAAGGGTCCAGGGGGCCTCTAGAAAGGTCTGGGTGCTTTTAGAAGGGTCCTGCGTGGCTCTAGAAGGGTCTGGGGTCTATTAGAAGGATCCGGGTAGGGTCTAGAAGGCTCTGGGGCCTTTTAGAAGGGTCCTTGGGGGCTCTAGAAGGGTCTGGGGACCATTAGAGAAGCCCTGGTGGCCTCTAGAAGGGTCTGGGTGATTTTAGAAGGGTCCTGGGGATCTCTAGAAGTGTCTGGGGGCTTTTAGAAGGGTCCTGGGAGAATCTAGAAGGGTCTGGGGGCTTTTAGAAGGGTCCTGCGGGTCTCTAGAAGGGTCTGGGGGCTTTTAGAAGGGTCCTGGGGGGATCTAGAATGGTCTGGGTGCTCTTAGAAGGGTCCTGGGGGCCTCTAGAAATGTCTGCGGGATATTAGAAGGGTCCTGGGAGGCTCTAGAAGGGTCTGGGTGTTTTAGAAGGATTCGGGGAGGGTCTAGAAGGGTCTGGGGGCTTTTAGAAGGGTCCTGTGGTGATCTAGAAGCGTCTGGGTTCTTTTAGAAGGGTCCTGGGAGACTCTAGAAGGGTCTGGGTGCTTTTTGAAGGGTCCTGGGGGTCTTTAGAAGGGTCTGGGGGCTTTTAGAATGGTCCTGCGGGGCTCTAGAATGCTCTGGGGGCTTTTAGAAGAGTCCTGGGTGGCTTTAGAAGAGTGTGAGTGCTTTTAGAAGGGTCCTGGGGGCCTCTAGATGGGTCTGAGGATTTTTAGAATGGTCCTGGGAGGCTCTAGAAGTGTCTGGGTGATTTTAGAAGAGCCCTGGGTGGCTCTAGAATGGTCTGGTTGCTTTTAGAAGGGTCCTGGTGGGCTCTAGAAGGGTCTGGGTGCTTTTAGAAATGTCCTGGGTGGCTCTAGAATGGTCTGGGGGCATTTAGAAGGGTCCCGGGGGGCTCTAGAAGGGTCTGGGGGCTTTTAGAAGGATCTTGGGGGCCTCTAGAAGGGTCTGGGGGCTTTTAGAAGGGTTCTGGGTGGCTCTAGAATGGTCTGGGGGCTTTTAGAAGCGTCCTGGGGGGCTCTAGAAGGGTGTGGTTGCTTTTAGAAGGGTCCTGGGGGCATCTAGAAGGCTCTGGGGGGTTTCAGAAGGGTCCTGGGGGCTTCTAGAAGGGTCTGAAGGATTTTAGAAGGGTCCTGGGAGGCTGTAGAAGGGTCTGGGTGCTTTTAGAATGATCCGGGGAGGGTGTAGAAGGGTCTGGGTTCTTTTAGAAGGGTCCTGGGTGGCTCTAGAAGGGTCTGGGTGCTTTCAGAAGGGTCCTGGGTGCATCTAGAAGGGTCTGGGTGCTTTTAGAAGGGACCTGGGTGGCTGTAGAAGGGTCTGGGGGCTTTTAGATGGGTACTGGGGGGCTCTAGAAGGGTCCGGGGGCTTTTAGAATGGTCCGTAGAGGCTCTAGAAGGGTTCGGAGGTCTTGTAAAAGGGTCCTGAGGGGCTCTAGAAGGGTCTGGGTGCTATTAGAAGGAACCAGGGAGGGTCTAGAAGGCTCTGGGGGCTTTTAGAAGGGTCCTTGGGGGCTCTAGAAGGGTCTGGGTAACATTAGAGGGGCACTGGGGTCCTCTAGAAGGGTCTGGGGGATTTTAGAAGCGTCCTGGGGAGCTCTAGAATTGTCTGGGGGCTTTTAGAATGGTCCTGGGAGGCTCTAGAAGGGTCTGGGGCCTTTTAGAAGGGTCCTGCGTGTCTCTAGAAGGGTCTGAGTGCTTTTAGAAGGATTCGGGGAGGGTCTAGAAGGGTCTGGTGGCTTTTAGAAGGGTCCTGTGGGGCTTTCGAAGGGTCTGGGTGCTTTTAGAAGGGTACAGGGGGGCTCTAGAAGGGTCTGGGGGCTTTTAGAAGGGTCCTGGGGAGCTCTAGATGGATCTGGAGGCTTTTAGAAGGGTCCTGGGGGCGCTAGAAATGTCTGGGTGCATTTAGAAGGGTCCTGGGGAGATCTAGAAGGGTCTGGAGGCTTTTAGAAGGGTCCTGGGGGGTCTAGAAGGGTCTGGGGGCATTCAGAAGGGTCCTGGGGGCCTCTAGAAGGGTCTGGAGGGTTTTAGAAGAGTCCTGGTGGGCTCTAGATGGGTCTGGGTGCTTTTAGAATGATCCGGGGATGGTCTAGAAGGGTCTGGGTGCTTTCAGAAGGGTCCTGGGTGCATCTAGAAGGGTCTGGGTGCTTTTAGAAGGGACCTGGGTGGCTCTAGAAGGGTCTGGGGGCTTTTAGAAGGGTTCTGTGGGGATGTAGAAGGGTCTGGGTGCTTTTAGATGGGTCCTGGGGGGCTCTAGAAGGGTCTGGGGACCATTAGAGGGGCCCTGGGGGCCTCTAGAAGGGTCTGGGGGATTTTAGAAGGGTCCTGGGGAGCTCTAGAAGTGTCTGGAGGCTTTTAGAAGGGTCCTGGGGGGCTCTAGAAGGGTGTTAGGGCTTTTAGAAGCGTCCTGGGGGCATCTAGAATGCTCTGGGGGCTATTAGAAGGGTCCTGGGGGGCTCTAGAAGGGTCTGGGTCTTTTAGAAGGGTCCTGGTGGGCTCTAGAAGGATCTGGGGACAGTTAGGAGGGTCCTGAGGGGATGTTGAATGGTCTGAGTGCTTTTAGATGGGTTCCTAACCCTATCCCTAACCCTAACTCTTACTCTAACCCTAACCCTAACCCTAAACCTAAACCTAACCCTAACTCTAACCCTAACCCTAACCCTAACCCAAACCCTAACCCTAACCCTAACCCTAACCCTAACCCTAACCCTAACCCTAACCCTAACCCTAACCCTAACCCTTACCCTAACCCTAACCCTAACTCTAACCCTAACCCTAACCCTAACCCTAACCCTAACCCTAACCCTAACCCTAACCCTAACCCTAACCCTAACCCTAACCCTAACCCTAACCTCTAACCCTAACCCTAACCCTAACCCTGCCTCTAACCCCTAGAAGTATCTGGGGGCTTTTAGAAGAGTCCTTGAAGGATCTAGGAGGGTCTAGGGTCTCTAAAAAGGTTCCTAAGGGGCTCCGGAAGGGTTTGGGGTCTTTTAGAAGGGTCCTCGGTGGCTCTAGAAGGGTCTAGGGTATTGTAGAAGGGTCCTAAGGGGGTTTAGTAGGGCCTGGGGGGCTTTATAAGATTTTGGGGGCCTTTATAAGGTTTTGGGGGGCTCTAGAAAGTCCGGGGGCTTTGAGAAGCACACTGGGGGCTCTAAAAGGGTCTGGGGGATTTTAGAATGTTCCTGGGGGCTCTGGACGTGTCTGGGTGCTTTTAGAAGGTTCCTGGGGGGCTCTAGAAGAGTCTGGGTGCTTCTAGAGCAAAAATTTTAATTTTGCACATTTGGGGAATTCGCAGGGCTCAGCACACCCGGAGTGCAAAGGATGAGCCTGGCCTGGGAAAAGCACCTGCTTGATCAGGGTGTCTCCCCTGCCAGCTAAGTACAAAGGACCCAGACCATTCTAGAGCCCCCAAGGACCCTTCCAAAAGCCCCCAGACACTTCTGGAGACGTTCAGGTTCCTTTGAAAAGGCCCCAGACCCTTCTAGAGCCTCCCAAGACCCTTCTAAAAGACCCCAGACCCTTCTAGACCCTCCCCGGATCCTTCTAAAAGCCCCGAGACCCTTCTAGAGGATCCCAGGACCCTTCTAAAAGCCCCCAGACCCTTCTAGAGCACCCCAGGACCATTCTAAAAGCCCCCAGACCCTTCTAGAGGACCCAGGGCCCCTCTTAAGCCACCCCGTCCCTTCTAGAGCCCCCCAGGACCCTTCTAAAAGACCCCAGACCATTCTAGAGCACCCCAGGACAATTCTAAAAGCACCCAGACCCTTCTAGAGCCCCCCAGGACCCTTCTCAAAACTTCCAGACCCTTCTAGAGCCCCCCAGGACCCTTCTAAAAGCCCCCAGACCCTTCTAGAGCAACCCAGGACCCTTCTAAAAGCCCCCAGACCCTTCTAGAGCCCCCCCGGACCCTTCTAATAGCCACTAGACCCTTCTAGAGGCCCCCAGGACCCTTCTGAAAGCCCCCAGAACCTTCTAGAGCCCCACAGGACCCTTCTAAAAGCACCCAGACCATTCTTGATCCCCCCAGGACCCTTCTAAAAGCACCCAGACTCTTCTAATGACCCCCAGGACGATTCTGAAAGCCCCCAGAACCTCCTAGAGCCACCCAGGACCCTTCTAAAAGACCCCAGACCATTCTAGCCCCCCCCAGGACTCTTCTACAAGCCCCCAGACCCTTCTACAGCCCCCCAGGACCCTTCTAATAGCCCCCAGACTTGTCTAGAGGCCACCAGGACCCTTCTAAAAGTCCCCAGACCCTTCTAGAGCCCCCCTGGACCCTTGTAAAAGCCACCAGACACTTCTAGAGGCCCCCAGGACCCTTATAAAAGCACCCAGACCCTTAAAGAGCCTCCCAGGACCCTTCTAAAAGCCTCTAGACCCTTCTAGAGCCCCCCAGGACCCTTCTAAAAGCCCCCAGACCCTTCTAGAGCCTCCCAGGACCATTCTAAATGCCCCCAGACCCTTCAAAACCCCCCAGGACACTTCTAAAAGCCCCCAGACCCTTCTAGAACACACTAGGATCCTTCAAAAAGCATAAAGACCCTTCTAGACCGTCCCCGGATCATTCTAAAAGCCCCCAGACCCTTCTAGAGCCTCCCAGGACCCCTCTAAAAGCCCCCAGACCCTTCTAGAGGCCCCCAGGACACTTCTAAAAGTCCCGAGACCCTTCTAGAGGCAACCAGGACCCTTCTAAAAGCGCCCAGACCCTTCTAGACCCTCCCCGGATCCTTCTAAAAGCCCACATACCCTTCTAGATCCTCCCAGGACCCTTCTAAAAGCCCCCAGACCCTTCTAGAGCCCCCCAGGACCCTTCTAAAAGCCCCCAGACCATTCTAGAGCCCCCAAGGACCCTTCTAAAAGCCCCCAGACCCTTCTAGATGTACCCAGGGCCCATCTTAAGGCCCCCAGACCATTCTAGAGCACGCCAAGACCCTTCTAAAAGTCCCCAGACCCTTCTAGAGCTACCCAGGACCCTTCTAAAAGGCCGCAGAATCTTCTAGACCCTCTCCGGATAATTCTAAAAGCCCCCAGACTCTTCTAGAGATCCCCAGGACCATTCTAAAAGGCCCCAGACCCTTCTATAGCACCCCAGGACCCTTCTAAAAGACCTCAGACCATTCTAGAGCCCCCCAGGGCCCCTCTTAAGGCACCCCGTCCCTTCTAGAGCAGCCCAGGACCCTTCTAAAAGTACCCAGACCCTTCCAGATCACCCCAGGACCCTTCTAAAATCCCCCAGACCCTTCTAGAGCCCCCCCGGACCCTTCTAAAAGCCCCTAGACCCTTCTAGAGGCCCCCAGGACCCTTCTGAAAGCCCCCAGAACCTTCTAGAGCCCCACAGGACCCTTCTAAAAGCACCCAGACCCTTCTAGAGCCACCCAGGACACTTCTAAAAGCCCCCAGACCCTTCTAGAGCTCCCCATGACCCTTCTAAAAGCCCCCAGACCATTCTAGACCCTCCCCGTATCTTTCTAAAAGCCCCCAGACCCTTCTAGAGCACCCCAGGACCTTTCTAAAAGAACCCAGACCCTTCTAGAGCACCCAAGGACCCTTCTAAAAGCCCCCAGACTAATCTAGACCCTCCCCGGATTCTTCTAAAAGCCCCCAGACCCTTCTAGAGCATCCCAGGACCCTTCTAAAAGAACCCAGACCCTTCTAGAGTCCTCCAGGACCCTTCTGAAAGCCCCCAGACCCTTCTACAGACACCCAGGACCCTATAAAAGCCCCCAGACTCTTCTAGAGCACCCCAGGACCCTTCTAAAAGCCCCCAGACCCTTCTAGAGCCCCCCCGGACCCTTTTAAAATCCTCCAGACCCTTATAGAGCCCCCCAGGACCCTTCTAAAAGACACCAGACCCTTTTAGAGGACCCAGGGCCCATCTTAAGCCCCCCCGTACCTTCTAGAGCACACTAGGACCCTTCTAAAAGACCCCAGACCCTTCTAGAGCACCCCAGGACCCTTCTGAAAGCCCCCAGATCCTTCTAGAGCCTCACAGGACCCTTCTAAAAGCACCCAGACCCTTCTACAGACCACCAGGACAGTATAAAAGACCCCAGACCCTTCTAGAGCCCCCCAGGACCCTTCTAAAAGCCCTCAGACACTTCTAGAGCCCCCAGGACGATTCTAAAAACTTCCAAACCCTTCTAGAGCTCCCCAGGACCCTTCTAAAAGCCCCCAGACCCTTCTAGAGGCCCCAGGGCCCTTCTTAAGCAGCCCCGTCCCTTCTAGAGCACACCAGGACCCGTCTAAAAGACTCTAGACCCTTCTAGAGCACTCCAGGACCTTTCCAAAAGCACCCAGACCCTTCTAGAAGCTCCCCGGACCCTTATAAAAGCACCCAGACCCTTCCAGAGCCTCCCAGGACCCTTCTAAAAGCCACCAGACCCTTCTAGAGACCCCCAGGACCCTTCTAAAAGCACCCAGACCCTTCTAGACCCTCCCCGGATCCTTCTAAAAGCACCCAGACCCTTCTAGAGCCCCCTAGGATCCTTCAAAAAGCACCCAGACCCTTCTAGACCGTCCCCGGATCATTCTAAAAGCCCCCAGACCCTTCTAGAGCCCCCCAGGATCATTCTAAAAGCCCCCTGACCCGTCTAGGGGCCACCAGAACCCTTCTAAAAGTCCCCAGACCCTTCTAGAGCCCCCCCGGACCCTTGTAAAAGCCCCCAGACCCTTCTAGAGGCCCCCAGGACCCTTATAAAAGCACCCAGACCCTTCCAGAGCCTCACAGGTCCCTTCTAAACGCCCCCAGACCCTTCTAGAGCATCCGAGGACCCTTCTAAAATTCCCCAGACCCTTCTAGAGCACCCCAGGACATTTCTAAAAGCACAAAGACCCTTCTAGAGCCCCCCAGGACCCTTCTAAAAGACCCCAGACCCTTCTAGAGCCGCCTAGGATCCTTCAAAAAGCATAAAGACACTTCTAGACCGTCCCCGGATCATTCTAAAAGCCCCCAGACCCTTCTAGAGCACCGCAGGACCCTTCTAAATGCCCCCAGACCCTTCTAGAGCACCCCAGGACCCTTCTAAAGGACCCCAGATCCTTCTAGAGCACCCCAGGACCCTTCTAAAAGCCCCCAGACCCTTCTAGAGACACCCAGGACCATTCTAAAAGCTCCAAGACCCTTCTAGAGGCCCCCAGGACCCTACTAAAAGCTCCCAGACCCTTCTAGAGCCCCCCAAGACCCTTCTACAAGCCCCCAGACCCTTCTAGAGCCACCCAGACCCTTCTAAAAGCACCCAGACCCTTCTAGAGGCCCCCAGGACCCGTCTAAAAGCCTCTAGACCCTTCTAGAGCCCCCCAGGACCTTTCTAAAATCACCCAGACCCTTCTAGAGGCTCCCCGGACCCTTATAAATGCACCCCGACCCTTCTAGAGCCTCCCAGTACCCTTCTAAAAGCAACCAGACGCTTCTAGAGAACCCCAGGACCCTTCTTAAAGCCCCCAAACCCATCTAGACCCTCCCCGGATCCTTCTAAAAGCCCCCAGACCCTTCTAGAGCCCCCTAGGATCCTTCAAAAAGCACCCAGACCTTTCTAGACCGTCCCCGGATCATTCTAAAAGCCCCCAGACCCTTCTAGAGCCTCCCAGGATCATTCTAAAAGCCCCCAGACCCTTCTAGAGCCCCCTAGGACGCATCTAAAAGCCCCCAGACCCTTCTAGAGGCCCCTAGGACCATTCTAAAAGCCCCCAGACCCTTCTAGAGTCCCCCAGGACCCTTCTAAATGCCCCCAGACACTTCAAGAGGCACCCAGGGCCCCTCTTAAGGAACCCCGTCCCTTCTAGAGCACTCCAGGACACTTCTAAAAGTCCCCAGACCCTTCCAGAGCCCCCCCGGACCCTTCTAAAAGACCCCAGACCCATCTGGATGACCCCAGGACCCTTCTGAAAGCCAGCAGAACATTCTAGAGTCACCCAGGACCCTTCTAAAGGCACCCAGACCCTTCTAGAGCCCCCCAGGACCCTTCTAAAGGTACCCAGACCATTCTAGAGCCCCCCAGGACCCTTCTAAAAGCCCCCAGACCCTTCTAGAGCATCCGAGGACCCTTCTAAAATTCCCCAGACCCTTCTAGAGCCACCCAGGACCCTTCTAAAAGCACCCAGAACCTTCTAGAGACCCCAGGACCCTTCTACAAGCCCCAAGACCCTTCTAGAGCATCCCAGGACCCTTCTAAAAGCACCCAGACCCATCTAGAGCCTCCCAGGGCCCTTCTAAAACCCCCCAGACCCTTCTAGAGACATCCAGGACCATTCGAAAAGCCCCCAGACCCTTCTAGAGCCACCCAGGACCTTTCTAAAAGCCCCCAGACCCTTCTAGAGCCTCCCAGGACACTTCTAAAAGCCCCCAGACCATTCTAGAGCACCCCAGGACCCTTCTAAAAGCCAACAGACGCTTCTAGAGCCACCCAGGACCCTTCTAAAATACCCCAGACCCTTCTAGAGCCACCCAGGACCCTTCTGAAAGCCAGCAGAACATTCTAGAGTCACCCAGGACCCTTCTAAAGGCACCCAGACCCTTCTAGAGCCCCCCAGGACCCTTCTAAAAGCCCCCAGACCCTTCTAGAGACCCCCAGTACCCTTCTGAAAGCCCCCAGAACCTTCTATAGCACCCAGGACCCTTCTAAAAGCCTCCAGACCCTTCTAGAGCAACCCAGGACCCTTCTAAAAGACCCCAGACCCTTCTAGAGCCGCCTAGGATGTTTCAAAAAGCATAAAGACCCTTCTAGACCGTCCCCGGATCATTCTAAAAGACCCCAGACCCTTCTAGAGCCCCTCTGGACCCTTCTAAATGCCCCCAGACCCTTCTAGAGAACCCCAGGACGCATCTAAAAGCCCCCAGATCCTTCTAGAGGCCCCCAGGACCCTTCTAAAAGCCCCCAGACCCTTCTAGAGCCCCACAGGACCATTCTAAAAGACCCCAGACCCTTCTAGAGCCCCCAGGACCCTACTAAAACCTCCCAGACCCTTCTAGAGCCCCCCAGGACCCATCTAAAAGCCCCCAGACCCTTCTAGACCCTCCCCGGATCCTTCTAAAAGCCCCCAGACACTTCTAGATCCTCCCAGGACCTTTCTAAAAGCCCCCTGACCTTTCTAGAGGCCCCAGGACCCTTCTAAAAGCCCCCAGACCCTTCTAGAGCCACCCAGGACCATTCTAAAAGCCCCCAGACCCTTCTAGAGCACCCCAGGACCCATCTAAAAGCCCCCAGACCCTTCTTGAGCCCCCCAGGACCCTTCTAAAAGCCCCCAGACCCTTCTAGCGGCACCCAGGACCATTCTACAAGCCCCCAGACCCTTCTAGAACCCTCCAGGACCTTTCTAAAATCACCCACACCATTCTAGAGGCTCCCCGAACCTTTATAAAAGCACCCCGACCCTTCTAGAGCCTCCCAGTACCCTTCTAAAAGCAACCAGACCCTTCTAGAGAACCCCAGGACCCTTCTAAAAGCACCCAGACCCTTCTAGACCCTCCCCGGATCCTTCTAAACCCCCAGACCCTTCTAGATCCTCCCAGGACCTTTCTAAAAGCCCCCTGACCTTTCTAGAGGCCCCAGGACCCTTCTAAAAGCCCCCAGACCCTTCCAGAGCCCCACAGGACCATTCTAAAAGCCCCCAGACCCTTCTAGAGCACCCCAGGACCCTTCTAAAAGCCCCCAGACCATTCTTGAGCCCCCCAGGACCCTTCTAAAAGCCCCCAGACCCTTCTAGCGGCACCCAGGACCCTTCTACAAGCCCCCAGACCCTTCTAGAACCCCCAGGACCTTTCTAAAATCACCCACACCCTTCTAGAGGCTCCCCGGACCCTTCTAAAAGCACCCCGACCCTTCTAGAGCCTCCCAGTACCCTTCTAAAAGAAACCAGACCCTTCTAGAGAACCCCAGGACCCTTCTAAAAGCACCCAGACCCTTCTAGACCCTCCCCGGATCCTTCTAAAAGCCCCCAGACCCTTCTAGAGCCCCCTAGGATCCTTCAAAAAGCACCCAGACCTTTCTAGACCGTCCCCGGATCATTCTAAAAGCCCCCAGACCCTTCTAGAGCCCCCCAGGATCATTCTAAAAGCCCCCAGACCCTTCTAGAGCCCCCTAGGACCCATCTAAAAGCCCCCAGACCCTTCTAGAGGCCCCTAGGTCCCTTCTAAAAGACCCCAAACCCTTCTAGACCCTCTCCGGATCCTTCGAAAATATCCCAGACCCTTCTAGAGCCCCCCAGGATCATTCTAAAAGCCCCCAGACCCTTCTAGAGCCCCCCAGTACCCTTCTAAAAGCCCCTAGACCCTTCTAGAGCCCCCCAGGACCCTTCTAAATGCCCCCAGACCCTTCAAGAGGAACCCAGGGCCCCTCTTAAGGAACCCCGTCCCTTCTAGAGCACCCAAGGACCCTTCTAAAAGTCCCCAGACCATTCTAGAGACCCCCAGGACCATTCTAAAAGCCCCCAGACCCTTCTAGAGCCCCCCCGGACCCTTCCAAAAGACCCCAGACCCTTCTAGAGCCACCCAGGACCCTTCTGAAAGCCAGCAGAACATTCTAGAGTCACCCAGGACCCTTCTAAATTAACCCAGACCCTTCTAGAGCCCCCCAGGACCCTTCTAAAAGCGCCCAGACGCTTCCAGAGATCCCCAGGACCCTTCTGAAAGCCCCCAGAACATTCTAGAGCCCTCCAGGACCCTTCTAAAAGCACCCAGACCCTTCTAGAGCATCCGAGGACCCTTCTAAAATTCCCCAGACCCTTCTAGAGCACCCCAGGACACATCTAAAAGCACCCAGACCCTTCTAGAGCCCCCCCGGACCATTCTAAAAGCCCCCAGACCCTTCTAGAGCCACCCAGGACCATTCTTAAAGAACCCAGAACCTTCTAGAGCCCCCCAGGACCCATCTACAAGCCCCCAGACCCTTCTAGAGCATCCCAGGACCCTTCTAAAAGCACCCAGACC
This sequence comes from Clamator glandarius, assembly GCA_033459285.1. Lineage (NCBI taxonomy): Eukaryota > Metazoa > Chordata > Aves > Cuculiformes > Cuculidae > Clamator > Clamator glandarius. The sequence goes on along the minus strand of JAUNZM010000910.1, from coordinate 21,114 downwards.
CATCTAGATCCTCCCAGGACCCTTCTAAAAGCCCCCAGACCCTTCTAGAGACACCCAGGACCCTTCGAAAAGCCCCCAGACCCTTCTAGAGCCACCCAGGACCTTTCTAAAAGCCCCCAGACCCTTCTAGAGCCTCCCAGGACCCTTCTAAAAGCCCCCAGACCATTCTAGAGACCCCCAGGACCATTCTAAAAGCCCCCAGACCCTTCTAGAGCCACCCAGGACCCTTCTAAAAGAACCCAGACCCTTCTAGAGCCACCCAGGACCCTTCTGAAAGCCTGCAGAACATTCTAGAGTCACCCAGGACCCTTCTAAAGGCACACAGACCCTTCTAGAGCCCCCCAGGACCCTTCTAAAAGCCCCCAGACCCTTCTAGAGACCCCCAGGACCCTTCTGAAAGCCCCCAGAACCTTCTAGAGCCCTCCAGGACCCTTCTAAAAGCCACATAGACCCTTCTAGAGAATCCGAGGACCCTTCTAAAATTCCCCAGACCCTTCTAGAGCCCCCCCGGACCCTTCTAAAAGCCTCCAGACCCTTCTAGAGCCTCCTAGGTTCCTTCAAAAAGCACCCAGACCCTTCTAGACCGTCCCCGGATCATTCTAAAAGCCCCCAGACCCTTCTAGAGCCCCCCAGGACCCTTCTAAAAGCACCCAGAACATTCTAGAGCCCCCCAGGACCCTTCTAAAAGCCCCCAGACCCTTCTAGAGACCACCAGGACCCTTCTGAAAGCACCCAGAACATTCTAGAGCCCCCCAGGACCCTTCAAAAAGGCCCCAGACCCTTCTAGAGCATCCGAGGATCCTTCTAAAAGCACCCAGACCATTCTAGAGCATCCCAGGACCCTTCTAAAAGCACCCAGACCCTTCTAGAGGCCCCTAGGACCCTTCTAAAAGTCCCCAGACCCTTCTAGAGGCCCCCAGGACCCTTCTAAAGGCCCCCAGACCCTTCTAGACCCTCCCCGGATCATTCTAAAAGCCCCCAGATTCTTCTAGAGCCTCCCAGGACCCTTCTAATAGCCCCCCGACCTTTCTAGACCCTCCCCGGATCCTTCTAAATGAACCCAGACCCTTCTAGGGCCCCCCAGAACCCCTCTAAAAGCCTCCAGACCATTGTAGAGCCCCCCAGGACCCGTATAAAAGCGCCCAGACCCTTCTAGACCCTCCCCTGATCATTCTAAAAGACCCCAGACCCTTCTAAAACCTCCCAGGACAATTCTAAATGAACCCAGACCATTCTAGACCCTCCCCGGATTATTCTAAAAGACCCCAGACCCTTCTAGAGCCCCCCAGACCCTTCTAAAAGCCTCCAGACCCTTCTAGAGCCCCCCAGGACCATTCTAAAAGACCCCAGACCCTTCTAGAGCCGCCTAGGATCTTTCAAAAAGCATAAAGACCCTTCTAGACCGTCCCCGGATCATTCTAAAAGCCCCCAGACCTTTCTAGAGCCCCTCAGGACCCTTCTAAATGCCCCCAGACCCTTCTAGAGAATCCCAGGACCCATCTAAAAGCCCCCAGATCCTTCTAGAGGCCCCCAGGACCCTTCTAAAAGCCCCCAGAACCTTCTAGATCCTCCCAGGACCTTTCTAAAAGCCCCCAGACCTTTCTAGAGCCCCCAGGACCCTTCTAAAAGCCCCCAGACCCTTCTAGAGCGCCCCAGGACCCTTCTAAAAGCCCCCAGACCCTTCTTGAGCCCACCAGGACCCTTCTAAAAGCCCCCAGACCCTTCTAGCGGCACCGAGGACCCTTCTACAAGCCCCCAGACCTTTCTAGAACCCCCCAGGACCCTTCTAAAAGCACCCAGACCCTTCTAGAGGCCCCCAGGACCCTTCTAAAAGACCCCAGACCCTTCTAGAGCCCCCCAGGACCCTTCTACAAGCACCCAGACCCTTCTAGAGCCACCCAGGACCCGTCTAAAACCCTCCAGACCCTTCTAGAACCCCCCCCTAACCACTCTAATAGTTCCCAGACCCTTCTAGATGCACCCAGGACCCTTCTATAAGTCCCCAGACTCTTGTAGAGCACCGCAGGACCATTCTAAAAGCCCCCAGACCCTTCTAGACCCCCCAGGACCCTTCTAAAATTCCCCAGACCCTTATAGAGCCCCCCAGGACCATTCTAAAATACCCCAGACCCTTCTAGAGGCCCCAGGGCCACTCTTATGATCCCCGTACCTTCTAGAGCACACTAGGACCCTTCTAAAAGCCCCCAGACCGTTCTAGAGCACCCCAGGACCCTTCTAAAAGCCCCCAGACCCTTCTAGAGCTCCCCCGGACCCTTCTAAAAGCCCCTAGACCCTTCTAGAGGCCCCCACGACCCTTCTGAAAGCCGCCAGATCCTTCTAGAGCCCCACAGGACCCTTCTAAAAGCACCCAGACCCTTCTAGAGCCCCCCAGGACACATCTAAAAGCCCCCAGACCCTTCTAGAGCCCCCCAGGACGCTTCTAAAAACATCCAAACCCTTCTAGACCGTCCCGGGATCATTCTAAAAGCCCCCAGACCCTTCTAGAGCCCCCCAGGATCATTCTAAAAGCCCACTGACCCTTCTAGAGCCCCCTAGGACCCATCTAAAAGCACCCAGACCCTTCTAGAGACACCCAGGACCCTTCTAAAAGCCCCCAGACCGTTCTAGACCCTCCCAGGACGCTTCTACAAGCACCCAGACCCTTCTAGAGCCCCCCAGGACCCTTCTAATAGCCCCCAGACCCGTCTCGAGGCCACCAGGACCCATCTAAAAGTCCCCAGATTCTTCCAGAGCCCCCCCGGACCCTTGTAAAAGCCCCCAGACCCTTCTAGAGGCACCCAGGACCCTTATAAAAGCACCCAGACCCTTCCAGAGCCTCACAGGTCCCTTCTAAACGCCCCCAGACCCTTCTAGAGGCCCCCAGGACCCTTCAAAAAGGCCTCTAGACCCCTCTAGAGCCTCCCAGGACCCTTATAAAAGCCCCCAGACCCTTCTAGAGCCTCCCAGGACCATTCTAAAAGCCCCCAGACCCTTCTAGAGCTCCCCAGGACCCTTCTAAAAGACCCCAGACCCTTCTAGAGCCGCCTAGGATCCTTCAAAAAGCATAAAGACCCTTCTAGACCGTCCCCGGATCATTCTAAAAGCAACCAGACCCTTCTAGAGCCCCTCAGGACCCTTCTAAATGCCCCCAGACCCTTCTAGAGAATCCCCGGACCCATCTAAAAGCCCCCAAATCCTTCTAGAGTCCTCCAGGACCCTTCTAAAAGCCCCCAGACCCTTCTAGAGCCCCCACGGACCATTCTAAAAGAACCCAGACCCTTCTAGAGCCCCCCAGGACCTTACTAAAACCTCCCAGACCCTTCTAGAGCCCCCCAGGACCCTTCTAAAAGCCCCCAGACCCTTCTAGACCCTCCCCGGATCCTTCTAAAAGCCCCCAGACCCTTCTAGATCCACCCAGGACCTTTCTAAAAGCCCCCAGACCTTTCTAGAGGCCCCAGGACCCTTCTAAAAGCACCCAGACCATTCTAGAGCCCCCTAGACCCTTCTAGAGCCCCCCAGGACACTTCTAAAATCTCCCAGACCCTTCTAGAGTCCCCCAGGACCCTTCTAAAGGCCCCAGACCCTTCTAGAGCCCCCCAGGACCCTTCTACAAGCCCCCAGACACTTCTAGAGCCACCCAGGACCCTTCTAAAAGCACCCAGACGCTTCTAGAGGCCCCCAGGACCCGTCTAAAAGCCTCTAGACCCTTCTAGAGCCCCCCAGGACCTTTCTGAAAGCACCCAGCCCCTTATAGAGGCTCCCCGGACCCTTATAAAAGCACCCCGACAATTCTAGAGGCCCCCAGGACCCGTCTAAAAGACTCTAGACCCGTCTAGACCCCCCAGGACCTTTCTAAAAGTCCCCAGACCCTTCTAGACCCTCCCCGCATCCCTCTAAAAGCCCCCAGACCCTTCTAGAGCCACCTAGGATCCTTCAAAAAGCACCCAGACCTTTCTAGACCGTTCCCGGATCATTCTAAAAGCCCCCAGACCATTCTAGAGCCCTCCAGGATCATTCTAAAAGCCCCCAGACCCTTCTAGAGCACCCCAGGACCCTTCTAAAAGCCCCCAGACCCTTCTAGAGGACCCCAGGACCCTTCTGAAAGCCAGCAGAACATTCTAGAGTCACCCAGGACCCTTCTAAAGGCACCCAGACCCTTCTAGAGCCCTCCAGGACACTTCTAAAAGCCCCCAGGCCATTCTAGAACCCCCCCGTACCCTTCTAAAAACCCCCAGACCCTTCTAGAGCCATACAGGACCCTTCTAAAAGCCCCCAGACCATTCTAGAGCCCCCCAGGACCCTTCTAAAAGCCCCCAGACCCTTCTAGAGACCCCCAGGACCCATCTGAAAGCTCCCAGAACTTTCTAGAGCCCCCCAGGACCCTTCTAAAAGCCCCCAGACCCTTCTAGATCATCCGAGGACCCTTCTAAAAGCCCCCAGACCCTTCTAGAGCCACCCAGGACCCTTCTAAAAGCCCCCAGACCATTCTAGAGGCACCTAGGACCCTTCTAAAAGCCCCCAGACCATTCTAGAGCCCCCCAGAACCCTTCTAAAAGCCCCCAGACCCTTCTAGAGACCCCCAGGACCCATCTGAAAGCTCCCAGAACTTTCTAGAGCCCCCCAGGACCCTTATAAAAGCCCCCAGACCCTTCTAGAGCATCCGAGGACCCTTCTAAAAGCCCCCAGAACCCTCTAGAGCCACCCAGGACTCTTCTAAATGCCCCCAGACCCTTCTAGAGCCTCCCAGGACCCTTCTAAAAGCGCCCAGACCCTTCTAGAGCCCCCCAATACCATTCTAAAGGCCCCCAGACCTTTCTAGACCCTCCCCGGATCATTCTAAAAGCCCCCAGACCCTTCTAGAGCCCCCTAGGACCCATCTAAAAGCACCCAGACGCATCTAGAGGCCCCTAGGACCCTTCTAAAAGACCCCAGACCCTTCTAGACCCTCCCCGGATCCTTCGAAAAGACCCCAGACCCTTCTAGAGCCCCCCAGGATCATTCTAAAAGCCCCCAGACCCTTCTAGAGGCCCCCAGGAACCTTCTAAAAGCTCGCAGACTATTCTAGAGCCCACCAGGACCCTTCTAAAAGCCCCCAGACCCTTCTAGACCCTTCCCGGATCATTCTAAAAGCCCCCAGATTCTTCTAGAGCCTCCCAGGACCCTTCTAATAGCCCCCCGACCTTTCTAGACCCTCCCCGGATCCTTCTAAATGAACCCAGACCTTTCTAGTGCCCCCCAGAACCCCTCTAAAAGCCTCCAGACCCTTGTAGAACCCCCAGGACCCGTCTAAAAGCGCCCAGACCCTTCTAGACCCTCCCCTGATCATTCTAAAAGACCCCAGAACCTTCTAAAACCTCCCAGAACCATTCTAAAAGAACCCAGACCCTTCTAGACCCTCCCCGGATTATTCTAAAAGCCCCCAGACCCTTCAGGAGCCCCCCCAGACCCTTCTAAAAGCCTCCAGACCCTTCTAGAGCCCCCCCGAACCACTCTAATAGTTCTCAGACCCTTCTAGAGGCCCCCAGGACCCTTCTATAAGTCCCCAGACCCTTCTAGAGAACCCCAGGAACCTTCTAAAAGCCCCCAGACCCTTCTAGAGCCTCCCAGGAGCCTTCTAAAAACCCCCAGACCCTTCTAGAGCCCCCCGGACCACTCTAATAGATCCCAGATCCTTCTAGAGGCCCCCAGGATAATTCTAAATGCCCCCAGACCCTTCTAGAGAACCCCGGGACCCTTCTAAAAGCCCCCAGACCCTTCTAGAGGCCCCCAGGACCCTTCTAAAAGCCCCCAGACCATTCTAGAACCCCCCAGGACCCTTCTAAAAGCCTCCAGACGCTACTAGAGGACCCCTGGACCCTTCTGAAAGCCCCCAGAACCTTCTAGAGCATCCCAGGACAGTTCTAAAAGCCCCCAGACCCTTCTAGAGCATCCCAGGACAGTTCTAAAAGGCCCCAGACCCTTCTAGAGCCTCCCAGGACCCTTCTAAAAGCTCCCAGACCCTTCTAGAGCCTCCCAGGAGCCTTCTAAAAACCCCCAGACCCTTCTAGAGCCCCCCCGGACCACTCTAATAGATCCCAGACCCTTCTAGAGGCCCCCAGGATACTTCTAAATGCCCCCAGACCCTTCTAGAGAACTCCGGGACCCTTCTAAAAGCCCCCAGACCCTTCTAGAGCCCGCCAGGACCCTTCTAAAAGCCCCCAGAACCTTCTAGACCCTCCCCGGATCATTCTAAAAGCCCCCAGACCCTTCTAGAGACCCCCATGACCCTTCTAAAAGCACTCAGACCCTTCTAGAGGGCCCCAGGACCCTTCTAAAAGCACCCAGACCCTTCTAGAGCCTCCCAGGACCATTCTAAAAGCCGCCAGACCCTTCTAGACCCCCCCAGGACCCTTCTAAAAGCCCCCAGACCCTTCTAGAGCCCCCCAGGACCCTTCTGAAAGGCCGCAGACACATCTAGACACTCCCCGGATCTTTCTAAAAGACCCCAGACACTTCTAGAGATCCCTAGGAGCATTCTAAAAGCCCCCAGACACTTCTAGAGCACTCCAGGACACTTCTAAAAGCCTCCAGACCCTTCTAGAACCTCCCAGGGCCCCTCTTAAGGCACCCCGTCCCTTCTAGGACACCCCATAACCCTTCTTAAAGTCCCAAGACCCTTCTAGAGCACCCCAGGACCCTTCTAAAAGCACCCAGACCGTTATAGAGCCCCCCCGGACCCTTCTAAAAGCCTCCAGACCCTACTAGAGCTCCCTAGGATCCTTCAAAAAGCACCCAGACCCTTCTCGAGACCCCCAGGACCCTTCTAAAAGCCCCCAGACCCTTCTAGAGCCACCCAGGACGCTTCTAAAAGCCCCCAGACCCTTCGAGAGACCCCCAGGACCCTTCTAAAAGCCCCCAGACCCTTCTAGAGCCCCCCAGGACCCTTCTAAAAACCCCCAGACCCTTCTAGAGCACGCCAGGACCCTTCTAAAAGCACCCAGACCCTTCTTGAGCCCCCCAGGACCTTTCTAAAAGCCCCCAGACCCTTCTAGCGGCACCCAGGACCCTTCTACAAGCCCTCAGAGCCTTCTAGAGCCACCCAGAACCCTTCGAAAAGCTCCCAGACCTTTCTAGATACACCTAGGACCCTTCTAAAAGCCCCCAGACCCTTCTAGAGCCCCCCAGGACCCTTCTACAAGCCCCCAGACCCTTCTAGAGCCACCCAGGAGCCTTCTAAAAGTACCCAGACCCTTCTAGAGGCACCCAGGACCCGTCTAAAAGCCTCTAGACCCTTCTAGAGCCCCCCAGGACCTTTCTAAAAGCACCCAGACCCTTCTAGAGGCTCCCCGGTCCCTTATAAAACCACCCAGACCCTTCTAGAGCCCCCCAGGACCTTTCTAAAAGCCCCCAGACCCTTCTAGACCCTCCCTGGATCCTTCTAAAAGCCCCCAGACCCTTCTAGAGCCCCCCAGGATCCTTCAAAAAGCACCCAGACCTTTCTAGACCGTCCCCGGATCATTCTAAAAACCCCCAGACCCTTCTAGAGCCCCCCAGGATCATTCTAAAAGCCCCCAGACTCTTCTAGAGCCCCCCAGGATCATTCCAAAAGCCCCCAGACCCTTCTAGAGCCCCCTAGGACCCATCTAAAAGCCCCCAGACCCTTCTAGAGGCCCCTAGGACACTTCTAAAAGCCCCCAGACCCTTCTAGACCCTCCCCGGATCCTTCGAAAAGACCCCAGACCCTTCTAGAGCCCCCCAGGATCATTCTAAAAGCCCCCAGACCCTTCTAGAGCCCCCCAGTACCCTTCTAAAAGCCCCTAGACCCTTCTAGAGCCCCCCAGGACCCTTCTAAATGCCCCCAGACCCTTCAATAGGCACCCAGGGCCCCTCTTAATGAACCCCGTCCCTTCTAGAGCACCCCAGGACCCTTCCAAAAGTCCCCAGGCCCTTCTAGACACTCCCCGGATCCTTCTAAACGCTCTCAGACCCTTCTAGAGCCCCCTAGGATCCTTCGAAAAGCACCCAGACCCTTCTAGACCGTCCCCGGATCATTCTAAAAGCCCCCAGACCCTTCTAGAGCCCCCCAGTACCCTTCTAAAAGCCCCTAGACCCTTCTAGACCCCCCCAGGACTCTTTAGAAAGGCCGCAGACACTTCTAGACACTCCCCGGATCCTTCTAAAAGAACCCAGACATTTCTAGAGACAACCAGGAGCATTTTAAAAGCCCCCAGACCCTTCTAGAGCACCCCAGGACCCTTCTAAAAGCCCCCAGACCCTTCTAGAGCCTCCCAGGCCTCCTCTTAAGGCACCCCGTCCCTTCTAGAGCACCCCAGAACCCTTCTAAAAGACCCAGACCTTTCTAGAGCACGCCAGGACCCGTCTAAAAGCCCCCAGACCATTCTAGAGCCCCCCCGGACCCTTCTAAAAGCCTCCAGACCCTTCTAGATGCCCCCTGGACCTATCTGAAAGCACCCAGACCCTTCTAGAGCCTACCAGGACCTTTCTACAAGCCCCCAGACCCTTCTAGAGCCACCAAGGACCCTTCTAAAAGCACCCAGACCCTTCTAAAAGCACCCAGACCCTTCTAGAGGCCCCCAGGACCCTTCTAAAAGCCCCCAGACCCTTCTAGAGCCTCCCAGGACCATTGTACAAGCCCCCAGACCCTTCTAGAGGCCCCCAGGACCCTTCTAAAAGCCCCCAGTCCCTTCTAGATCCACCCAGGACCCTTCTAAAAGCCCCCAGACCCTTCTAGAGCCACCCAGGACCTTTCTAAAAGCACCCAGACCCTTCTAGAGGCTCCCCGGTCCCTTATAAATGCACCCCGACCATTCTAGAGTCTCCCAGGACCCTTCTAAAAGCCACCAGACCCTTCTAGAGACCCCCAGGACCCTTCTAAAAGCCCCCAGACCCTTCTAGACACTCCCCGGATCCTTCTAAACGCGCTCAGACCCTTCTAGAGCCCCCTAGGATCCTTCGAAAAGCACCCAGACCCTTCTAGACCGTCCCCGGATCATTCTAAAAGCCCCCAGACCCTTCTAGGGCCCCCCAGGACCCTTCTAAAAGCCCCCTGACACTTCTAGAGCCCCCTATGACCCATCTAAAAGGCCCCAGACCCTTCTAGAGGTCCCCAGGACCCTTCTAAAAGACCCAGACCCTTCTAGACCCTCCCCGGATCCTTCTAAAAAACCCCAGACCATTCTAGAGCCTCCCAGGACCATTCTAAAGCCCTCAGACCCTTCTAGAGGACCCCAGGACCCTTCTAAAAGACCCCAGACACTTCTAGAGCCCCCCCGGACCCTTCTAAAAGCCTACAGACCCTTCTAGAGCCCCCCAGGATCCTTCTAAAAGCCCCCAGACCAATCTAGAGGTCCCCAGGGCCCTCTTAAGGCACCCCGTCCATTCTAGAGCACACCAGGACCCTTCTAAAAGTCCCCAGACCCTTCTAGAGCACCCCAGGACCCTTCTAAAAGCCCCAAGACCCTTCTAGAGCCCCCCAGGACCCTTCTAAAAGCACCCAGACCCTTATAGAGGCCCCCAGGACCCTTCTGAAAGCCCCAAGAACCTTCTATAGCATCCCAGGACCCTTCTAAAAGAACCCAGACCCTTCTAGAGCTCCCCAGGACCCTTCTAAAAGCCCCTAGACCATTCTAGAGACCCCCATGACCCTTCTGAAAACCTCCAGAACCTTCTAGATACACCCAGGACCCTTCTAAAAGCCACCAGACCCTTCTAGAGCCCCCCAGGACCATTCTAAAAGCACCCAGACCCTTCTAGAGACACCCAGGACCCTTCTAAATGCCCCCAGACCATTCTAGATAATCCAGGACCCTTCGAAAAGCAACCAGAACCTTCTAGAGCCACCCAGGACCATTCTAAAAGCCCCCAGACCCTTCTAGAGCCTCCCAGGACCCTTCTAAAAGCACCCAGACCCTTCTAGAGAGCCCCAGGACCATTCTAAAGGTCCCCAGACTCTTCTAGACCCTCCCCGGATCATTCTAAAAGACCCCAGACCCTTCTAGAGCCTCGCAGGACCCCTCTAAAAGCCTCCAGACCCTTCTAGAGAACCCCAGGACCATTCTAAAAGCCCCCAGACCATTCTAGAGCACCCCAGGGCCCTTCTAAAAGCCCCGAGACCCTTCTAGGAGAGACGGGGGTCCTTAAGAGCGGCCTTGGGGTCCTCTAGAAGGGTCTGGGGGCTTATAGAAGTGTCCTGGCTGGCTCTCGAAGGGTCTGGGTCCTGTTAGAAGGGTCCTTGGGGGCTCTAGAAGGGTCTGAGTATCATTAGAGGGGCCTTGGGGGCATCTAGAAGGGTCTGGGGGATATTAGAAGGGTCCTGGAGAGCTCTAGAAGGGTCTTGGGGCTTTTAGAAGGGTCCTGGGAGGCTCTAGAAGGGTCTGGGGGCTTTTAGATGGGTCCTGCGGGTCTCTAGAAGGGTCTGGGTGCTTTTAGAAGTGTCCTGGGGGGCTCTAGAAGGGTCGGGGGGGTTTTAGGATAGTCCTGGTGGGCTCTAGAAGGGTGTGAGGGCTTTTAGAAGGTTCCTGGGGGCATCTAGAAGGCTCTGGGGGCTTTTAGAAGGGTCCTGGGGGCCTCTAGAATTGTCTGAGGGATTTTAGAAGGGTCCTGGGAGGCTCTAGAAGGGTCTGGGTGCTTTTAGAATGATCCAGGGAGGGTCTAGAAGGGTCTGGGGGCTTTTAGAAGGGTCCTGTGGGGCTCTAGAAGGGTCAGGGTGCTTTTAGAAGGGGCCTAGGGGGCTCTAGAAGGGTCTGGGTGCTTTTAGAAGGGTCCTAAGGGGCTCTAGAAGGGTCTTGGGTATTTTAGAAGGGTCCTTGGTAGCTCTAGAAGTGTCTGGGGGCTTTCAGAAGGGTCCTGGGGGGCTGTAGAAGGGTCTGGATTCTTTTAGAAGGGTCCTGGGGGGCTCTAGAAGGGTCTGGGGGCATTCAGAAGGGTCCTGGGTGCCTCTAGAAGGGTCTGGAAGCTTTTAGAAGGGCCCTGGGGGGCTCTAGAAGGGTCTGGGGGCTTTTAGAAGGGTCCAGGTGGGCTCTAGAAGGGTCTGGGGGTTTTCAGAAGGGTCCTGGGGGGCTCTAGAAGGGTCTGGGGGCTTATAGAAGGGTCCTGGGCGCATCTAGAAGGGTCTGGAGTCTTTTAGAAGGGTCCTGTGTGGATCCAGATGGGTCTGGGTGCTTTTAGAAGGATCCGGAGAGGGTCTAGAAGGGTCTGGGTTCTTTTAGAAGGGTCCTGGGAGGCTCTACAAATGTCTGGAGGCTTTTAGAAGGGTCCAGGGGGCCTCTAGAAGGGTCTGGGGGCTTTTAGAAGAGTCCTGGGGGCCTCTAGAAGGGTCTGGCGGCTTTTAGAAGAGTCCTGGGGCCTCTAGAAGGGTCTGGGGGCTTTTAGAAGGGTCCTGGGGGGCTCTAGAAGGGTCTGGAGGCTTTTAGAAGGTTCCGGTGTGGCTCTAGAATGGTGTGGGGTCTTTTAGAAGGGTCCTGGGGGCATCTAGAAGGCTCTGGGGGCTTTTATAAGGGTCCTGGGGGGCTCTAGAAGGGTCTGGGTGCATTTAGAAGGATCCGGGGAGGGTCTAGAAGGGTCTGGAGGCTTTTAGAAGGGTACTTTGGGGCTCTAGAAGGGTCTGGGGGATATTAGAAGGGTCCTGGGATGGTCTAACAAGGGTCTGGGTTGTTTTAGAAGGGTCCTGCGGGTTTCTAGAAGGGTCTGGGGGCTTTTAGAAGGGTCCTGTGGGGCTCTAGAAGGGTCTGGGGACCATTAGAGGGGCCCTAGGGGCCTCTAGAAGGGTCTGGAGGCTTTTAGAAGGGTCTTGGTAGGCTGTAGAAGGGTCTAGGTGCATTTAGAAGGGTCCTGCGGTTCTCTAGAAGGGTCTGGGGGCTTTTAGAATGGTCCTTGGGGGCTCTAGAAGGGTCTGGGGACCACTAGAGGGGCCCTGGGTGCCTCTAGAAAGGTCTGGGGTATTTTAGAAGGGTCCTGGGGAGATCTAGAAGGGTATGGGGGCTTTTAGAAGGGTCCTGGGAGACTCTAGAAGGGTCTGGGGGCATTTAGAAGGGTCCTGCGTGTCTCTAGAAAGGTCTGGGGGCTTTTAGAAGGGTCCTGTGGGGCTCTAGAAGGGTCTGGGTTCTTTTAGAAAAGGGTCTGGGTTCTTTTAGAAGCGTCCTGGGGGGCTCTAGAAGGGTGTGAGGGCTTTTAGAATGGTCCTGGGGGCATCTAGAAGTCTCTGGGTGCTTTTAGAAGGGTCCTGGGGAGCTCTAGAAGGGTCTGGGGCTTTCAGAATGATCCTGGGGGTCGCTAGAAGTGTCTGGGTGTATTTGGAAGGGTCTTGGGGAGCTCTAGAAGGGTCTGGGGGCTTTCAGAAGGGTCTTGGGGGCATGTAGAAGTGTCTGGGGTCTTTTAGAAGGGTCCTGGAGCGCTCTAGAAGGGTCTGGGGGCATTCAGAACGGTCCTGGTGGCCTCTAGAAGGGACTGGAGGCTTTTAGAAGGGTCCTGGGGGGCTCTAGATGGGTCTGGGGGCATTTAGAAGGGTCCTGGGGGGATCTAGAAGGGTCTGGAGGCTTTTAGAAGGGTCCTGCGGGTCTCTAGAAGGATCTGGAGGCTTTTAGAAGGGTCCTGGGAGGCTCTAGAAGGGTCTGATGGATTTTAGAAGGGTCCTGGCAGGTTCTAGAAGGGTCTGGGTGCTTTTAGAAGGATCCGGGGAGGGTCTAGAACGGTCTGGGTGGTTTTAGAAGGGTCCTGGGGGGTTCTAGAAGGGTCTGGGGGATTTTAGAAGGATCCTGGGGGGCTCTAGAAGGGTCTGAGGGATTTTAGAAGGGTCCTGGGGAGCTCTAGAAGGGTCTGGGTGCTTTTAGAGGGGCCCTGGACTTCTCTAGAATGTTCTGGGAGCTTTTAGAAGAGTCCTGGGGGGCTCTAGAATGGTCTGGGGTCTTTTAGAAGGGTCCTGGGCGCATCTAGATGGGTCTGGGGGCTTTCAGAAGGGTCCTGGGAGGCTCTAGAAGGGTCTGGGGGCTTTTAGAAGGGTCCTGGGGGGCTCTAGAAGGGTCTGGGGTCATTTCGAAGTGTCCTGGGGGGCTCTAGAAGGGTCTGGGGGCTTTTTGAAGGGTCCTTGGGGCTCTAGAAGGGTCTGGGGACCATTAGAGGGGCCCTAGGGGCCTCTAGAAGGGTCTGGCGGCATTTAGAATGGTCCTTGGAGACTCTAGAAGGGTCTGGGGACCACTAGAGGGGCCCTGGAGGCCTCTAGAAGGGTCTGGGGTATTTTAGAAGGGTCCTGGGGAGCTCTAGAAGGGTCTGGGGGCTTTTAGAAGGGTCCTGGGAAACTCTAGAAGGGTCTGGGGGCATTTAGATGGGTCCTGCGGGTCTCTAGAAGGGTCTGGGAGCTTTTAGAAGGGTCCTGGTGGGCTCTAGAAGGGTCTGGCGGCTTTTAGAAGGGTCCCAGGGAGCTCTAGAAGGGTCTGGGGGCTTTTAGAATGGTCCTGGGTGCATCTAGAAATCTCTGGGGGCTTTTATAAGAATCCTTGGGGGCTCAAGAAGGGTCTGAGGTATTTTAGAACGGTCCTGGGAGGCTCTAGAAGGGTCTGGGTGCTTTTAGAAGGATCCGGGGAGGGTCTATAAGGGTCTGGGGACTTTTAGAAGGGTCCTGGGATGGTCTACAACGGTCTGGGTTCGTTTAGAAGGGTCCTGCGGGTCTCTAGAAGGGTCTGGGGGCTTTTAGAAGGGTCCTTGGGGGCTCTAGAAGGGTCTGGGGACCATTAGAGGGGCCCTAGGGGCCTCTAGAAGGGTCTGGGTGGATTTTAGAAGGGTTCTGGGGAGCTCTTGAAGGGTCTGGGGGCTTTTAGAATGGTCCTTGGGGGATCTAGAAGGGTCTGGGGACCACTAGATGGGCCCTGGGGACCTCTAGAAGGGTGGGGTATTTTAAAAGGGTCATGGGGAGCTCTAGAAGGGTCTGGGGGCTTTTAGAAGGGTCCTGGGAGACTCTAGAAAGGTCTGGGTGCATTTAGAAGGGTCCTTGGGGGTTCTAGAAGGGTCTGGCGGGATTTAGAAGGGTCCTGGTGGGCTCTAGAAGGGTATGAGGGCATTTAGAAGGGTCCTGGGTGCATCTAGAAGTCTCTGGGTGCTTTTAGAAGGGTCCTGGGTGCCTCTAGAATTGTCTGCGGCCTTTTAGAAGGGTCCGGGGAGGCTCTAGAAGGGTCTGGGTGATTTTAGAAGGATCCGGGGAGGGTCTAGAAGGGTCAGGGCTTTTAGAAGGGTCCTGTGGAGCTCTAGAAGGGTCTGGGGTCTTTTAGACGGGTCCTGGGGGGCTCTAGAAGGGTCTGGGGCTTTTTAGAAGAGTCCTGGGGAGCTCTAGAAGGGTCTGGGGCTTTCAGAAGGGTCCTGGGGGTCGCTAGAAGTGTTTGGGTGTATTTGGAAGGGTCCTGGGGAGCTCTAGAAGGGTCTGGGGGCTTTCAGAAGGGTCCTGGGGGCATGTAGAAGGGTCTGGAGGCTTTTAGAATGGTCCTGATGGGCTCTAGAATGGTCTGGGGGCATTCAGAACGGTCCTGGTGGCCTCTAGAAGGGACTGGATGCTTTTAGAAGAGTCCTGGGGGGCTCTAGATTGGTCTGGGTGCTTTTAGAAGGATACGTGGAATCTCTAGAAGGGTCTGGGGGCTTTTAGAAGGGTCCTGGGGGGCTCTAGAAGGGTCTGGAGGCTTTTAGAAGGGTCCTGGGTGGCTCTAGAAGGGTGTGGGGGCTTTTAGAAGGATCCGGGGAGGGTCTAGAACGGTCTGGGGGGTTGTAGAAGGGTCCTGGGGGGTTCTAGAAGGGTCTGGGGATTTTAGAAGGGTCCCGGTGGGCTCTAGAAGGGTCTGAGGGATTTTAGAAGGGTCCTGGGGAGCTCTAGAAGGGTCTGGGGGCTTTTATAGGGGGCCTGGGCTTCTCTAGAAGGGTCTGGGGGCTTTTAGAGGAGTTATGGGGGGCTCTAGAAGGGTCTGGGGGCTTTCAGAAGGGTCCTGCGGGCCTCTAGAAAAGTCTGGAGGCTTTTAGAAGGGTCCTGCGGGGCTCTAGAAGGGTCTGGGTGCTTTCTGAAGGGTACTGGGGGCCTCTAGAAGGGTCTGGGTGCTTTTAGAAGGGTCCTGGGTGCCTCTAGAAGTGTCTGGGGGCTTTTAGAATGGTCCTTGGTTGCTCTAGAAGGGTCTGGGGACCATTAGAGGAGCCCTGGGGGACTGTAGAAGGGTATGAGGGATTTTAGAAGGGTCCTGGGGAGCTCTAGAAAGGTCTGGGGCTTTTAGAAGGGTCCTGGTGTCCTCTAGAAATGTCTGGGGGCTTTTAGAAGGGTCCTGCGGGTCTCTAGAAGGGTCTGGGGGCTTTTAGAAGGGTCATGGGGTGCTCTAGAAAGGTCTGGGAGCTTTTAGAAGGGTCCTGGGAGACGCTAGAAGGCTCTGAGGGCTTTTAGAAGGGTCCTGTAGGGTCTCTAGAAGGGTCTGGGGGCTTTTAGAAGGGTCCTGCGAGGCTCTAGAAGGGTCTGGGGGCTTTTAGAATGGTCCTGGGGGGCTCTAGAAGTGTCTGGGTTCTTTTAGAATGGTCCTGGGTGGCTCTAGAAGGGTCTGGGGGCTTTTTGAAGGGTCCAGGGGGCCTCTAGAAGGGTCTGGGGGCTTTTAGAAGGGTCCTGGGTGCCTCTAGAAGGGTCTAGGTGCTTTTAGAAGGGTCCTGGGTGGCTCTAGAAGGGTCTGGGGGCTTTTAGAATGGTCCTGTGGGACTGTAGAAGGGTCTGGCGGCTTTAGATGGGTCCTGGGGGGCTCTGGAAGGGTCCGGGGGCTTTCAGAAGGGTCCGTGGAGGCTCTAGAAGGGTCTGGGGGCTTTTAGAAGGGTCCTTTGGGTCTCTAGAAGGGTCTGGGGGCTATTAGAAGGATCCTGGGAGGGTCTAGAAGGGTCTGGGGGCTTTTAGAAGGTCCTTGGGGGCTATAGAAGTGTCTGGGGACCATTAGAGGGGCACTGGGGTCATCTAGAAGGGTCTGGGAGAGTTTAGAAGGGTCCTGCGAGGCTCTAGAAGGGTCTGGGGTCTTTTAGAACGGTCCTGCGTGTCTCTAGAAGGGTCTGGAGGCTTTTAGAAGGGTCCTTGGGGGCTCTAGAATGGTCTGGGGACCATTAGAGGAGACCTGGGGGCCTCTAGAAGGGTCTGGGGGAGTTTAGAAGGGTCCTGGGCAGCTCTAGAAGGTTCTGGGGGCTTTTTGAAGGGTCCTGGTAGAATCTAGAAGGGTCTGGGGGCGTTTAGAAGGGTCCTGCGGGTCTCTAGAAGGGTCTGGGGGCTTTTAGAAGGGTCCTGGGGGGCTCTACAAATGTCTGGAGGCTTTTAGAAGGGTCCAGGGGGCCTCTAGAAGGGTCTGGGGGCTTTTAGAAGAGTCCTGGGGGCCTCTAGAAGGGTCTGGCGGCTTTTAGAAGAGTCCTGGGCCCTCTAGAAGGGTCTGGGGGCTTTTAGAAGGGTCCTGGGGGGCTCTAGAAGGGTCTGGAGTCTTTTAGAAGGTTCCGGTGTGGCTCTAGAATGGTGTGGGGGCTTTTAGAAGGGTCCTGGGGGCATCTAGAAGGCTCTGGGGGCTTTTATAAGGGTCCTGGGGGACTCTAGAAGGGTCTGGGTGCTTTTAGAAGGATCCGGGGAGGGTCTAGAAGGGTCTGGAGGCTTTTAGAAGGGTCCTGGGGGGCTCTAGAAGGGTCTGGGAGATATTAGAAGGGTCCTGGGATGGTCTAACAAGGGTCTGGGTTCTTTTAGAAGGGTCCTGCGGGTCTCTAGAAGGGTCTGGGGGCTTTTAGAAGGGTCCTTGGGGGCTCTAGAAGGGTCTGGGGACCATTCGAGGGGCCCTAGTGGCCTCTAGAAGGGTCTGGGGCCTTTTAGAAGGGTCCTGCGTGTCTCTAGAAGGGTCTGGGGGCTTTTAGAAGGGTCCTGTGCGGCTCTAGAAGGGTCTGGCGGCTTGTAGAATGGTCCTGGGGGGCTCTATAAGGGTGTGAGGGCTTTTAGAATGGTCCTGGGGGCATCTAGAAGTCTCTGGGGGCTTTTAGAAGGGTCCTGGGGGGTTCTAGAAGTGTCTGAGGAGTTGTGGAAGGGTCCGGGGAGGCTCTAGAAGGGTCTGGGTGCTTTTAGAAGGATCCGGTTAGGGTCTAGAAGGGTCTGGGGCTTTTAGAAGGGTCCTGTGGATCTCTAGAAGGGTCTGGGGTCTTTTAGACGGGTCCTGGGGGGCTCTAGAAGGCTCTGGGGCCTTGTAGAAGAGTCCTGGGGAGCTCTAGAAGGGTCTGGGGCTTTCAGAATGATCCTGGGGGTGGCTAGAAGTGTCTGGGTGTATTTGGAAGGGTCTTGGGGAGCTCTAGAAGGGTCTGGAGGCTTTTAGAAGGGTCCTGGAGCGCTCTAGAAGGGTCTGGGGGCATTCAGAACGGTCCTGGTGGCCTCTAGAAGGGACTGGAGGCTTTTAGAAGGGTCCTGGGGGGCTCTTGATGGGTCTGGGGGCATTTAGAAGGGTCCTGGGGGGATCTAGAAGGGTCTGGGGGCTTTTAGAAGGGTCCTGGGGGGCTCTAGAAGGGTCTGGAGGCTTTTAGAAGGGTCCTGCGGGTCTCTAGAAGGATCTGGGGGCTTTTAGAAGGGTCCTGGGAGGCTCTAGAAGGGTCTGATGGATTTTAGAAGGGTCCTGGCAGGTTCTAGAAGGGTCTGGGTGCTTTTAGAAGGATCCGGGGAGGGTCTAGAACGGTCTGGGTGGTTTTGGAAGGGTCCTGGGGGGTTCTAGAAGGGTCTGGGGGATTTTTGAAAGATCCTGGGGGGCTCTAGAAGGGTCTGAGGGATTTTAGAAGGGTCCTGGGGAGCTCTAGACGGGTCTGGGTGCATTTAGAGAGACCCTAGACTTCTTAGAAGGGTCTGGGGGCTTTTAGAAGAGTCCTGGGGGTCTCTAGAAGGGTCTGGGGGCATTTAGAAGTGTCCTGGGGGGCTCTAGAAGGGTCTGGGCGATTTTAGAAGGATCCTGGTGGCCTCTAGAAAGGTCTGGGGGCATTTAGAAGGGTCCTGCGGGTCTCTAGAAGGGTCTGGGGGCTTTTAGAAGGGTCCTTGGGGCTCTAGAAGGGTCTGGGGACTATTAAAGGGCCCTAGGGGCCTCTAGAAGGGTCTGGGGGCTTTTAGAATGGTCCTTGGGGGCTCTAGAAGGGTCTGGGGTCCACTAGAGGGGCCCTGGAGGCCTCTAGAAGGGTCTGGGGTATTTTAGAAGGGTCCTGGGCAGCTCTAGAAGGGTCTGGGGGCTTTTAGAAGGGTCCTGGGAGACTCTAGAAGGGTCTGGGGGCTTTTAGAAGGGTCCTTGGGGCTCTAGAAGTGTCTGGGGACTATTAAAGGGCCCTAGGGGCCTCTAGAAGGGTCTGGGGGCTTTTAGAATGGTCCTTGGGGGCTCTAGAAGGGTCTGGGGTCCACTAGAGGGGCCCTGGAGGCCTCTAGAAGGGTCTGGTGTATTTTAGAAGGGTCCTGGGGAGCTCTAGAAGGGTCTCGGGGCTTTTAGAAGGGTCCTGGGAGACTCTAGAAGGGTCTGGGGGCATTTAGATGGGTCCTGCGGGTCTCTAGAAGGGTCTGGGAGCTTTTAGAAGGGTCCTGGGGGGCTCTAGAAGGGTCTGGCGGCTTTTAGAATGGTCCTGGTGGGCTCTAGAAGGGTGTGAGTGCTTTTAGAATGGTCCTGGGGGCATCTAGAAATCTCTGGGGGCTTTTATAAGGGTCCTGGGGGGCTCTAGAAGGGTCTGAGGGATTTTATAAGGGTCCTGGGAGGCTCTAGAAGGGTCTGGGTGCTTTAGAAGGATCCGGGGAGGGTCTAGAAGGGTCTGGGGACTTTTAGAAGGGTCCGGGGGGGCTCTAGAAGGGTCTGGGGGCTATTAGAAGGATCCAGGGATGGTCTACAAGGGTCTGGGTTCTTTTAGAAGGGTCCTGGGTAGCTCTAGAAGGGTTTGGGGGCCTTCAGAAGGGTCTTGGGGGGCTGTAGAAGGGTCTGGAGTCTTTTAGAAGGGTCCTGGGGGGCTCTAGAAGGGTCTGGGGGCATTCAGAAGGGTCCTGGTGGGCTCTAGAAGGGTCTGGGGGTTTCCAGAAGGTTCCTAGGGCGCTCTAGAAGGGTCTGGGGGCTTATAGAAGGGTCCTGGGAGCATCTACAAGGGTCTGGAGTCTTTTAGAAGGGTCCTGGGAGGATCCAGATGGGTCTACAAGGATCTGGCGTCTTTTAGAAGGGTCCTGCGGGTCTCTACTAGGGTCTGGGGGCTTTTAGAAGGGTCCTTGGGGGCTCTAGAAGGGTCTGGGGACCATTAGAGGGGCCCTAGGGGCCTCTAGAAGGGTCTGGGGGATTTTAGAAGGGTTCTGGGGAGCTCTTGAAGGGTCTGGGGTCTTTTAGAATGGTCCTTGGTGGCTCTAGAAGGGTCTGGGGACCACTATAGATGCCCTGGGGACCTCTAGAAGGGTCTGGGGTATTTTAGAAGGGTCCTGGGGAGCTCTAGAAGGGTCTGGGGGCTTTTAGAAGGGTCCTGGGAGATTCTAGAAGGGTCTGGGTGCATTTAGAAGGGTCCTGCGGGTCTCTAGAAGCGTCTGGGGGCTTTTAGAAGGGTCCTGGGGGGTTCTAGAAGGGTCTGGGGGCTTTTAGAAGGGTCCGGGGGGGCTCTAGAAGGGTGTGAGGGCATTTAGAATGGTCCTGGGGGCATCTATAAGTCTCTGGGTGCTTTTAGACGGGTCCTGGGGGCCTCTAGAAGGGTCTGGGGCTTTTTAGAAGAGTCCTGGGGAGCTCTAGAAGGGTCTGGGGCTTTCAGAAGGGTCCTGGGGGTCGCTAGAAGTGTTTGGGTGTATTTGGAATGGTCCTGGGGAGCTCTAGAAGGGTCTGGGGGCTTTCAGAAGGGTCCTGGGGGCATGTAGAAGGGTCTGGAGGCTTTTAGAATGGTCCTGATGGGCTCTAGAATGGTCTGGGGGCATTCAGAACGGTCCTGGTGGCCTCTAGAAGGGACTGGATGCTTTTAGAAGAGTCCTGGGGGGCTCTATATTGGTCTGGAGGCATTTAGAAGGGTCCTGGGGGGCTCTAGAAGGGTCTGGTGGCTTTTAGAAGGGTCCTGGGGGGCTCTAGAATGGTCTGGAGGCTTTTAGAAGGGTCCTGGGTGGCTCTAGAAGGGTGTGGGGGCTTTTAGAAGGATCCGGGGAGGGTCTAGAACGGTCTGGGGTGTTTTAGAAGGGTCCTGGGGGGTTCTAGAAGGGTCTGGGGGATTTTAGAAGGGTCCTGGGGGGCTCTAGAAGTGTCTGAGGGATTTTAGAAGGGTACTGGGGAGCTCTAGAAGGGTCTGGGTGCTTTTAGAGGGGCCCTGGTCTTCTCTAGAAGGGTCTGGGGGCTTTAGGAGGAGTTATGGGGGGCTCTAGAATGGTCTGGGGGCTTTTAGAAGGGTCCTGGGCGGATCTAGAAGGGTCTGGGGGCTTTCAGAAGGGTCCTGCGGGCCTCTAGAAAAGTCTGGAGGCTTTTAGAAGGTCCTGGGGGGCTCTAGAAGGGTCTGGGGGCATTTAGAAGGGTAATGGGGGGCTCTAGAAGGGTCTGGGGGATTTTAGAAGGATCCTGGGGGCCTCTAGAAAGGTCTGGGGGCATTTAGAAGGGTCCTGGGGTGCTCTAGAAGGGTCTCGGGGCTTTCAGAAGGGTCCTGAGGGGCTCTAGAAGGGTCTGGGGTGCTATTAGAAGGGTTCTTGGGGCCTCTAGAAGGGTCTGGGTTCTTTTAGATGGGTAATGGGCGGATCCAGATGGGTCTGGGTACTTTTAGAAGGATCCGGGGAGGTTCTAGAAGGGTCTGGGTGCGTTTAGAAGGGTCCTGGGGGGCTCTACAAATGTCTGGAGGATTTTAGAATGGTCCTGGGGGCATCTAGAAGCGTCTATGGGCTTTTAGAATGATCCGGGGAGGCTCTTGAAGGGTCTGGCGGCTTTTAGAAGGGTCCTGGGGTCCTCTAGAAGGGTCTGGGGGCATTTAGAAGGGTCCTGGGGGCTCTAGAAGGGTCTGGATTCTTTGAGAATGGTCCTGGGGGGCTCCAGAACGGTCTGGGGGCTTTTAGAAAGATCCGGAGAGGGTCTAGAAGGGTCTGGGAGGTTTTAGAAGGGTCCTGGGGTTCTCTAGAAGGGTCTGGGTGCTTTTAGACGGGCCCTGCTC